>OW679197.1:9259090-9319031 GCA_940337035.1 Agriotes lineatus
GAAAGTTGCAAATCATCAAGTAGACAATTGTACAGTTTAATTCTTAGCTATCTAGCAAGCTGTACGTGTTGTATAAAAGTAACACAGCATTTCTTTTAAAATCAACATCTCTTTTTTACTACCGACTTCGTAAGTGAGAATTGATATTCTCTTGACATTCACTGCTAAGCACATACATGTTTTATAAGCTTTGCGAAGTGCGTAAGTGTTGCTAATCGTGTAGATAAATAAATTAACAGTTAGAGCTTCTATTGAATCTGCTATACGTAGAATGTAGCAATGTTAAAAATTATAGTACAATTTGAAAAATTACGTATATTGATAGAAGCTTTGCTACTTTTTAAAATCACTTCAAAATTATTATGTGGCATTTACAATAAAATCTAAACTAAATTTATATTTGCATAATTACTAACATTTTTGTGCATTAGTACAATACCGTTGGCTCATATGGAGCACAATAATTGTAACAACACTTAATTATGGTTCAAATGAGGTCGGTAGTAAAAAAATATAATACCTTACACCTGAGCTTTTTATTAGGCTTGAAGGTTTTATAAACTCAATCAAATTCACTTACGCACCTAATAATGTAACCAACTATTTGTCCGTCTGGGGAATTTATTTATTATCACAGTCTTGCAAAGGTCACGGCCCGGAAATCTATGGAATCCAGACGTCTAGCCTCCTTTTCAATTAATTTATCTCTTCAGGTCTTACTGATGTGAAAAGAAATTGGTTTTAAGGCTGCTGTGGTTGAATAATTATTTCTCTAAAATGATAGATTTATCATTTTTGTCAGCTTTATGCAGTTGGCCCAATTATTTTTTTCTTGTGCTTGTGTTTAATAGTTGAAAGGTTTTAATGCTTAGAAATGTTCAAAATTTATTGAGTTTATTCATTTTTATATGTACTTTCTATTTTTTGTTATACATTAATTTGTCTATTAAATAATCATAATAAAACAATATCTTTATTAATGTTTCAGTAGTATATATGAGAACAAAACTGAATCTATCAAAAATCATAAATTAATACGAAATGCAGGGCAGATGTAATGAGTTTTGTAACCAAATTTACATGCGAAATTTGGACACGAGAAAACAGCCTTCCTCCCATTTGATATGATGTTAAAAGTATTCCATCTCTATGCAAAGTATATAGATGATAGGGCCATCTAGTGCAGAACATCATCGTGACTCACTTTGCTCACAGTTTTACTTTCTACAGTTTTCTAGCCCAGCCTTGAAAAGTTAATCTATCAAATCATTACGTTAACTTTTTTGCTAACGCAATTTATTTTCTTTTGTGGAATTTGTTATTTCTGAACGCTTTAATACACAATAGCACTAAAATAAACTAGCAATAATCACACAACACTTCAATATAATCCGGAAAGCGAGCTGTAAATACCAAAAACAGTTCCGTAACCAATAGTTTTCAACAGGCCGGCTAAGCTACTCCGGAGGATGGAGTGAGTTAATACAAAAATGATCAACACCGAATAAGGGCTCCACCAACTTGATGTTCAAGAACTTACGAATCAAAAAGCAAAGCTGGAGGACTGGTGAACTGGTAATCGCAGCTTACAGTGAAGGTAAAAATTCCAAAAATACATTTAGCAGACGCAGGTTCTTCGATAAGCTCTTCTGCTATAGAAAATAAAAAGGCAGAAATACCGCACAATTAAAGTTATATTTATTTCCAATACATGCAGACCAATAATATAATAGGATAGGGTCTCTTACTGAAATAAAATATTGTATCTAGGTTCTTTAAAGACAATGTACTTCGGTAATTGAGTCAAACCCAAGACTAATATCATGACGTATGCAATTTATAATTTCAAAGGTAAGTTTAACGCACACAAACAAAGCGCAAGGTACGTAGGAAATACGCATATAAATCTACTCGAGGTTCCCATAAAATATTGCCGGAATTTAATAAGAAACTATATTGTAATAGATATTAACGATAGAAGTTTGATTATGAGCATCTTAACGAAACGAGTTTCGTTATGTGCCATAAGCAAACGTGTATTGTTTAATATTTTATCTTCATCAATAAATTCTGGTCCAATGTATTGTTTTATATAAAAAGAGTGTGGTAATGAAGCTCTTAACGATACTAAAATTAATTTGGTTAATAGTCTATAACAACACCGATGCACATAAATATAGTAATAGTATCGAGAGATCCAAAAAAAAACTGTTCCTCAGCGGGCTGTGGAAATCCAACGTATGAATAATATGTTGGTGACACTGTACGTCAATGTCAAATTCGAGGTTATCAGGTTAGGTTTTCCGTCAGTTATGACACAAAATGACGCAAATCCTAACCTGCTATCCTCGAATTTGACATTGACGTACAGTGTCACCAACATATTATTCATACGTTGAATTTCCACAGCCCGCTGAGGAACAGTTTTTTTTTTGATCTCTCGATATATACATATATGGTTCAACAGTTCACAAATCACAGTTGCTACGCAAATGGCAGTTCCACTTGTTTGTTTGTTTTCTACTTAAAATGGCAACTATTCAACGAAAAGTACAATACATTTTGTGGTTTGAGTCCATAATTAATGAGTAACGAAAATGTAGACTTATATATCATTCTAATGCTCCAGACGACAAGACAATCAAGCTTTGGTATGGGCAATTTAGGGACACTGGACGCGTAGATAAGCGTAAATCAACTGGGCGTCTGTGATCTTCTGAACAAGATGTTGAGTGTATTCTATAAATGTATCTACAAAATCCGAAGAAGCCAACCACACGTGCAAGTTTGAAGTTGAATATTCCACGGTCTACTGTCCATAAGATATTTCGAAAACGATTATATTATAAGCCTTACAATGTTGCACCTGGTTCAACATATCACTGAGGCTGATAAAGAATCTCGCGTCCAGTGCTGCTGTTTCATACATAAAAAGGAAGAAGAAGATGCATTTTTGAAAAGGCTCTTTTTTTTTGACGAAACCACCTTCCATCTTTCAGGAACTGTAAACCAACGCAATTGCAGAATGTGGGGTTTATCTACAGAACACTTGGAGCATGAAAGAGATTTCCCCAAAGTAAACATGTGGTGTGGTCTTATGTGCAGAAACGTCGACGATTAACAGTAGGTACTGTGTTTTTAGAAATGCTTGAAAATTATGCTTTTCCGCAGCTTGTCAATAGTCGAAATATCATTTTCAGTTGGATGGAGCACCTCCACATTTCCGGAGAATTGTGCGACAATCTCTAGGCACTCATTTTTCCCAATAATTGATAGGAAAAAAAAACGATTTTTTTGCTCTAGTTATAGTATGTCATAGTTTCTCTGTTTAATCCAGCGTCGATCAAGGAAAGTGATGTGGCTTCAACCTCGTCTAGCTGCTGGATGAAACGGTAGTAAAGTAAACAAACCGTGCAGACTACGAAAGCGAAGTCAAAGCTGATCTGTAATCGCCACCAATTTAATAAACTGAAAAATCAACATACCCAGGTCCATAATCAGATCCTTAATTCATCCTAAAAAGAAAAGAAGCCTTCCATACGAAAATACGAAAATATAGAAAATTCTAGAAAAATTCCTGCATTAATAAGGCTGCTTTAGTGCACAGATGCTGATTGGCTTTGTGAAAGTAGCGTAATAAGGAGGAACTAACTTATCCAAACCAACTAACATGATGCATGAGGACACATGCCGGTAAATGCTTCGTTGTAGATTTTACAATAAAAACGTATTTTCAATGAATCCACCCTATTGCATTTCAACAAATTTCATTTCACTAAGAAAAATATAACGACGATGTAGCAACAGAATACGTCTGATCAACCAACACTGCACGAGATATCACGCTCAGATTCAAGCAAATACGCTAAGCACTGCATTAGCAAGAATGATATGTCTAGTAATGTTACTTCTGCGGGATACGAGACACCGCCCTTTTACAATGCACTTGCACACATATCTAACCTCCAACGTGTCAAAATATACACTCGATTTGTAAGGTAAATATCTGGCTCCACGAGCAAATTGGCCCACCTAATGCTTTCAGAGGGCTTTGTCAACATCACATAACACGAGAAGGGAAAATGGAGGAAACGTTCAAATCTTATTCTCAACGTAACCTCGTGGCTAAAGACATAAATATCGTTTAAATTCGCATAGCCAATAAGTAGAGCTTCGGGAAACTAAGGTGAGGCAGATCATTAGGGTTAGCGTTATGACATTTAGCAAAGATAAAGTTTAACATCAAAACGACCGTAACAAATCCAAAATGTATTTTTCGTAGAGACAATACATGGCTTGCTCTGCAATTTAAAAGTTATATAATTTTTTGTATATAAATTATTTTTAATTGCATTTCATTTACTCGCTCTCCAAAATGTCTTTCAAAACTGCATACTGGCTTTAGTGGTATGAACAGTCGCTCCGTCCTGGACCTACCGTATCCCTGGAATGTCATCAACAGCTAAGCGAATAAAATCCTCTAACGGTAGAGATAACCATTACTGCATTACCGTTCTCCTCCTCGAAAGGATACGATCCAAACACCCTTACTGGTGGAGTATCTGCAAAACGTAGTCTTAAGTCACTCATTGACCCATTGACGGGCGAATGCTCTTTCAGTAAGCACAATGGAGTACTGACTTTGATAATAAAATTATGATTTGGATCTTTTGCATCTTGATTAATTTTTCTATGACTAATTTCCAAAGATCATACTTCAAAAAATTGACAAGTAAATACAAAACGATTGGCAATCAAAGAACTTATTCAAGTTTCCAATTGCACCGCGGCTTATGGGCCACCCAGAGTAAAAAGATGTGCCTCAGAGAATTGTACAAATTATTTATCCGTTTAAGGTAGCCAGACTACTTATTTAAGCGGATTTATTATTTCCAGCGATTACTTTACCTACAGCGGAGTTTGAGAACTCGACGATGGGACCTATTATTTATTTATCTTCCCAAATCTGTCGGAATAGGAAGCCAAGGAGGATGAATAGCGTAATTACTTGCGACTACTTTAATTGCTTTCCTTTAAAAATTAAATATTTAGGGGGCTTTCGTCCAAGGCTATTTCAAGACAAACGATGATTTAATAACTAGCTGCTCAAGTGGAAACGGTTGATGGCTCCAGCATATCATCAATGATTTAGTCAACTGAAACGAGTATTTGGCTATCCTTCCAATAGCTATAGTGTTGACTTTATAAAGTGCTCGTTGGGGCCGTAAAACTTCTGGAAAGAGGCAGGACAGGTGGTAAAATATTCAGGATGCTGATTGGTATTTGAGTTCGGAATTTACATCTAACCATCTAGTGATAGTTTTTTGTTTGTTATACACCATCGTGTGGTTCAGCTGCAGTATTTAAACTGTCACAGTTTCATTGTTAGTAGGTACTGTATGAGACAAACTTGGTTAGTCGAGAAAGACAACAGTTAACGGCAAGCCAGCTGAAAACAAGTCATAAACATAATTTATAAAACATGCCAGTTTACAGGCTATTTCCGTAATAGCGACCACGTCTCGATCTTTTTTTCCAGTAGGTATAGTTCGATGAGCATAAACACTTAATCACCCTTTATCTTTGATAATTCACTAAACTTTTAAATTCACAATTATTCTTGTTTGATGTCAGATTTGGCGTTTATAGCACACAAAATACGGACACTTTGCACGTCCGTCCACAATTAGTGGCTCTGCAGTAATTACATCAACTAAAACCATTTGTGATTATTGCCAGTTCCTTAATTAGTCTTCAAATGAGCCTAATGAACTGACGGGACAGGAACTTAATAAATGCACATAAATTACGCAGTCCGAAACGAAAAAGTTCAACGGTTTCCCATTATGCGGCAAACGCTGTTGGTTCGTTTGATGCAGGAAAATCAGCTTTGCGAATTAATTTTGAACGGGCAAGTCGTGTTTGAGATATCCACATTTTGCGGCTAAATCATTTAAGTTGAACATCAAAGGCGTGCATCCGTTTGTGTGTGCAAAATGCAGAGCTTCGCTGAAATCCGTTCTGAGTTTGTAAATTTAGATTCCGTCCCACATAGTTGCTGTTTTATTACGGAAAATACATGTTCTGTGAGGTAAGCATATGAAGCTGGCTGAATAATATTAACCACTGTGGATCGCTCTAGTCGACTGAAATGTATGACGTTTGCTCAGTTGCATTGCGTTTGTCTGTTATTCTATATTATATTATTCGGTTAGCATGTACAGTTGTTTTCAACAGTAAATACTAAATACCATGGCAAACGTTGCATGTAACTGGTAGAAAATTACATTTCCTTGAGAATTACTTGGATTTGAGTCTATTATTAAAATTTCTAAAATGGTAACTGAAGTAGTTGGTAGGATCATGTTCCAGGAAATGTAACAACTGTACAAATAATTAAAACCACTTGTTTAACTTCTAACAACTAGGTGTAAGAATATTTACTAACTCAGTATTAGTTAACACTTAGTGCTGTTCACATATTGCATCGATCCATAAAAATGTTAACCAAATAATATTGTTTTTTGAAACTATAAGAACCAGAACATCCTCCCACCTTTTGACTGGGCAATTTTTAATCAAATTCAAAACACTAACTAATTATACACTATACTATCTCTATCGATTGTTCCAAAACATCATTTACTTCGGAATTTTCAATTTTCCTCTGATGAAACTTCTGTTTGTATAGAGTCCTTGGAATGCTCTGGTCACAACTCCTGTTGCTGTCTTCAGTTTGACTACTCGAACTTTATTGTACTTTCCTGGGTGAACTACCTAAAGTCATCCCAATGATCAGTCTCTTCTGCTTTTCAATTCGAATATCACTAACTTTGACTTCACATGCGTCGCCTCTACCTCCAACTTCGTTCTATCTCTCCTCCTGTTTGAGGCACTCAGAATCCGTCCGCTACCGCGATTCCCAAAGGATTTTTCTAAGAACAACCTCTCGATGGCAGGTCAACTGTATTCATTTCATCTCTATCCTGCCTGCACGACTCTCGCTCTGTAAGTGAAAGGATTTCTTTTGCTTCGTTCTATACGAATGTTTCCACTGGTAGTTACGCTGTATCCACGCGAGGACAATCTTCGAATCACTCTACAAGTAGCTACTCGCCATTTCCAAATTAAGACTCTGGACTACTGAAAATGACAATCGACTACCAATTGTTGCAACCGGCACTAATTGAATGTTGTTTATCTTCCCACTCACTTCTTAGGAAGACCACCCGCCATCCTGCTGGCGTCGCAAAGGATGTGAACGCATACATTTTAATTTTTTGTTTACAGACCGTCAACTTCCTTGGCACACGCATTGAAAACAACAAATATAGATATTTAATCCAGTTGATTAACTTATCTTTCATCTGTCTGTATACGTCTGTATCTCATCCGATTTTTACTTACTAACTTTGGAATGAACCTAGCTAGGTAGGTAAATCCAGTCGGGTCGATATTTTAGGAACCACCGATAAAATGGAGAATACAGTCCATTTAAGGCTTTCAGTGGTGCACAACAAAGTTCATTTAAACTCCTGTTTCACTGAACATGAAGTCACCGAGTCACCGGATCACTAACAATTACATTTGATACTACAGTGAACTTTGAACTACCATCCTCTTGAATGAAAAGGCCTACTCGTCATAAGTGCCTTCGCAACAAACACGAAGAAGCTTCCAAAATAAGTGGCCTGCAGTTGATTCCAAAAACGACAAGGCGATGGCGATGCATTTTCCTCGGGCTATCATCTTTCCAACAAGAAAGTCTTAAATAATCTCCTTTTTCAGAAATCTCAAAGAACGATTTCACAATGTACTAAATTACTCTAATTCGATCCTTCCTGAACTTTTCCAACACAGGGAGAATCAATTAATTCAAATTGGGCCCTTTCAAAACAATCAGAATGCGTCGAAAACTGGACGAAGTTTCATTGTTGAGTTTTCAATGAAAACTTCTCGATGTGGTAAGTAAATTTGAAAATTCAATTATTTATTCTCCGCAACTATTTCTATAATACCTTCATTTGTCCAATATTTAAAGATCGATTGGTAAATTAATACACTCTTAAATTCAACAAATTTCTTTATTGCAGTACGAGTCATTCCTCAGCCATAATGTTGTTGTCAGCTACCTCTTGCTGACCTTCAAAAAAAAATATAAGAGCAAGTTTCAGTACACAAATCTCAATCTCCGATTTTGCCTTCTTCTCAATAGGATCCATAATACCAATACCAATTTCCACAGGTCAGTCGCTGATACTTCTTGCATTCATAACGAAGCTGACGTATCTTTCCGGTTAATAGTCGAATTTCCAGGCCATCACTAAATCGGAAATTCAAAGTCACTTTCCTTTTAAATCCTGTAACCAAATAATACCGTTTTTCGCAGGTAAGTTTCCGTAAATTTTAACTTGATTCTAAACATCCAATTGACACACAAAATTGTTGTGTAAACTGATTAAAGAAATCCTATACTTTGAGTGTACTTCACTTTTTGGCTCCATTCCACGCAATAATCAACGTATTATTTTCTTTTCAGACATTTTCTGTAATCTATTCTCCTCCATTCTCCAATACTAACGCGGTTCAAGAACCACAGCATGTGAAAACGACTTCTGTGATCCAACCCTTTTCTTATTATCACCATGGCCTTTGTGACTGGAGATCTCTGGACGCAAATTGTTTTCCTCCACAATAAACACATCTGATATTCGACTTCCAAGGATTGATGAGATTCTCTGAAACAGAGGGAAGAGCATTTTTCTTGGACAAAATTAATTTCTTATAAGGTAAGTTTATCTTTTGAACATCAAAACAATCTTTACTGTTGTGAGGCTTATTACAAAAGACACAGTTTAATTGGTTTTCAATATTTTCAGTGAACAGTCTCTATATTTCCAGAAGCACCTAATTCGGAAATCACAAAGCCAGGAGGAAATAAGTAAACTATGTTTTTTTCTTCGATATCCTTCCATAAGAACTTCATCATCAAGGCAAGTGGAATCTTTTCCAGACTTCCAGTTGATCCCTGGACTTCAGAAAAATAAAACTTTGAACTGTTTGCCAAGCTCTGAAGACATCTTTTGATAAACAAAATTCCTGCAAAAAAAACCATATTGCCTCACTCTGGTCGTTGGTAACTCCCATATGCTCCAAAACTCATAAGTAAGACTGAAGTTTATCATAGAGTTTTGAAAGACCATTCAGCTCAAACTGACTTCATGCCTTGCAGATCACTAGTTGAGAAGACCTATTCTAAGAGTCCGTCTCTACAAAATCGGTTCTTCAAACTTTTTACTGCTTTCGGACAATTTGCGGTTGTTGGTGGAAAACTAGAGATGAGATATCTTGCTCTTGAATTCTTTACCATTGCTTGCATTAAATATTGAAGTTTGTCGTCAGTAATAATATTCTTGTTCTCGTAAATTTTCTTAAATTGGCTCCAGAGACCTAGCTTGTAATAGAAGGCCATTTCACCAGATAGTAATTTGGCAAATATTATTATGTAGAAGGAGATTTAGATTAGATTAGGTTATCGGGTTGGATTGTTTAAATCACATATACTTTAGATGCCACCCTTGTGAAAAAATATAGAATGGCAGACTCGTGTAATACAATCAAAATAGTTGTAGTCAAGTTGGATATAGTTCTGAAACAATAAATGTTAAATTTAACAAATTATTATAGAGCATTTACTTCACATACAATCTAAGGACCCTGAAATTTAAAGGGGATTTCAACTAGTACGTTAGTTACGTCTCAACAGACTCTTATAAAAGTTAAGATGAGAGTACGCCCAATCTTTATTGTTGATTTTATAGTATTGCTACTAACATAGTATGTTCAATTCAATACTCCATCAGATATCATTGCTTACGCTACACAATATTTAAATCTGCAAGTTGTTTAAAATTAAAAGGAAAATCGTACGACACTCATTAACGACCAATAGAAAAATTAGTTCACGAGCCGTAACCAAGACAATAAAAAAAATTCTTGGAAATTTTTTGTAGGTAGACTAACCTAACTGTGAGGGTTTGTGGCGTTACGATTTTCTTACCGAATCTGCATTCGAGCATTAATTCATATCTGGAAATTATTTTCGTGCATTCCAACAACGTCCTAATTTGCCCTCGCGTCCCGCTCGGGCAAATTAAAACGACGTTGTTGGACCGCACTCAAAAAAATTTCCGGAAAGAATTAATGCTCTTATGAGATTATATGTGAAAACAAACAAGAATGCTTCTGCTCCTTGATAATTTTAGTTCTATTTAGAAGCTAATAAATGTCTCTGTTGTGCATCTACAGCGCATCTCTAATCACTTATGTGAATACTGTTTTATGTAAAACTATAAAGTTTATATTATGTGTAATTTAAAGTCGACTTAAACTTGATTGCTGCTGCATGCAATAACTTTTGTTATCGTAACACTTTACTAGATCGTAAAACACCAACTAGAATAGTCGTCGTAATTCTTCGTATGACAGCCTTAAGCCTGCTGCAACGGAAGTAAACAAAAATTGTAAAATACTGTGATTTTTCCCAAATGTGTAGAAAATTTCACACTGGTAAAAATCTTTAGCTATTGCTATTGTTCCAATCGCAATGACGGTGAAAGTGTGAACACGTCTTAATGCCATTGCAATAATTGGATAAACAGAAGCTGACCAACGTTGATAACACAGTTCAGTTCCATTTTTAATAATGATCAAACGAAATTACCTGGATTTTTAAATTGCTAAATCAGACGTTAGCATTGCAGCGGATAGGTGTCATGGAGGAAAGCGAAACTAAGGTCGACTTATGTAGGTAACACAGAAATTACCTTCTGTATCAATCAGCGAGAGAGCTTTTCAAACACTTTAAAGGGATTGTTCACCTACTTCTTATTTATCCTTAAGGTTTTTTAAAGCTGCTCAAGTACTCATTTTCGCGGTCTAAAAAATTACAAAATATCATAGTTTCTCTTCTCATGATAGGTCTGATATTTTTAGTAGCGTTGATTGAAAGGTGTATCCAGACGGCGTTCACATCAAATTTTAAATTTAGTACTGCAAAAATATGGCATTAAATTATAGACTTTATGAACTCTTCTTGGGCTAGTTATGGTTTTTCTGCATACAATTTTCAGAAATTAACACGAAGTCCGTCTTCCGGTATATGTTAACTTACAATATGTGTCTTTAAAATAAATGTTAATGCAAATGTTGATAACATATTTGTAATGTTTTGGTAGCTCGTCGCTCGATTTGCGATGAAATTTATCAGTATGAATGCTCACCTGAATTTAAATATCGATCACATATTCAGCAGCTCAATTTTCGCAAATTATAATTTTAGTTTTGCACTGATCTTCGAAGTGGAAAGATACGAGTATTTTAATTTGTGTGTATAGTGATAGCACGAGGTAACCGAGACATAAAAAAAACATCCAAGACCGAGTACTGGACGAAAAAGCAAGAAAAACATGTGTACAGAATAAAAAGTAAACGGTAAGTAAATGATGAGTATTATTTTATTTAATTAATAGTGCATATTTACATAAATTTCCAACAATTTCAAGATATATTTTATTAAAATTTGGTAATATTTTATGAATAATTATAACGATCTATTATTATTATATATCGCTATTGGCATACTTGCAATACCTATGCAAATTTCCTTAGAAGAAATAATTGAATCTGTGATATCACAAACAATAGATTTATTTTAGGAAAATAGTTTAAATTAAATCATTTGTAAATCTTGCAGTTTTGTTTTTTTAAAGGTCAACAATAATTGCTGGCATATCAGAAAGTCACTATTGTAATTCCTCTGCTGATCCCAATAAAAACGCTGGACTTGATTTTGAAGTAAAGCAAGATAAAGTGCGTGTTAGATTTATATACTATTAATTATTATTTGAAATATTTTTGAAGTAAGTTTTATGTACATTTAATTTCAAAACAAGAATCCAGAGCCGTCCACTACGCAAAATGTTACAGAATTAGAAAACATAAGCCTTTTAGAAATGGAGTATGTAGTAAATATTGAAATTAGGTCATTGCGATTCTGATGTTATAAATACATTATTAGAATATTTTTCTTATTTATCTTCCGATATTCTAATGACATAGACGCAAATAAAGGGTATGTGCATAATATAGGTATATTGGTGGTTCAAAATTACACCGACCAAATTTGACTAACCTTGAACCACCTATAGTCTGTTCAATAAACATAAAAACACAAAGTGGCTTTTGATTTCCAAAATTTCATGAGTGTACTTCCAAAAATTCATCTTTGTCTAGGAAAGTTACTAAACTGAATAGGTTAAGGGTGTGACATTTACTTCCCATCTGTCATAAATGTTGTAATTAACTACTACTACAAATAATGTGTTGGTTACTATTGACGTAGCGTTTACTAATAGATATTTTTATTACATTTTATTAAACTTCAGGTGAGAATTTCTAGAAAAAATATCTACTTTGACACTGAAAATGAAAAATGTTGTCCTTTTTAAATTCAAATCTGCCTATATACAGGCGTGGAAACCTTTGCAAAATAAAATACAGAATCTCTAGTGCAAAAATTATAGGCACATGCCAACTTTAAAAAAATTACTATCTTGTGTTTACTGAAAGTCCTATATGTGGATATACCTATAGTATACCGGGTGTAATACGATCATGGTATACCCCCTTTTTTCTTTTTCTTTGACGATACATTTTTAAAGCTTGATGCATCGTATGTATCGAGAGATTCATCGCTGCGATTTTTATTTTTCTAACATTAGACTATACGAGTCGAAACAGCCATGGCACACCTAAATTTAAAAGGTAAAAATTCAATTTTAAAAAGTTCGATATTTGAAATATCAGTAGATTCAGAAAATTAGGTAGAGTCCAAAAATCCAATAAAATACATTTGAAACATTTTTGAAAGTCTAAATTTGGTATCACTTCCGCTGAAACCGCTAGTGGAAGAAATTTACTTACATGTCAAAAAGTACCGTTTATTTAGTATTTACACGACACACCAAATTTCAAAAATGTATGTCAAAAATAAAGAAAAAATGGGGTGTACCATGGTACCCGGTATAATCTACGATATCTCTAAAAGCATGTAGAGGCTTGAGCGCGCATATGCCTCGACCGCTGTTGATTCATATAATGTATATGAGATTTATCTCGGATTAAAAGGGTAAATTAAACACAACACGCCCTGTTCAACCACTGCTCTTTATTTTCACGAGTTTTCAGCTACAAGTCAAACCCCAGAATGAATATTTGAACAGAAATCTCGATACTAATAACTTCTTGTTTTTATGAGGTTTTACACCACTAAACAAACAGTCGGGGTGTGAACGCTGCCCCGCCCAATTAGCAGCAAGGAATTTGGAATTCGTCCCGGCCTTGCAGTCGGACCCCGGAAAGGTCGTCAGGGTTGATTTCCATTGCCCTCGATAAAAATCCACAGCAATGCTCACACGGCCAACCTGATGCTTGAATTTGTTCTCGAATTAACCATCACCCAGGATGTCGTCCTCCTCGTATTTAACTACCAAACTACCTGTAATGGAGAAACAACTCTGCAGCATCGAGTTTTACTCCTAAAGACAACAGCAATCAGCTTCTCATACATTCCATAGCATCACAACATCAATAACAGATCAATAAAGCAATTTTCTATTCAATATTCACATCCAATACCCAGCTTTTCGTCCTGCAAGGTGCTTTGCGTTCAACAGTAAGATCTTTTCTTGTTTGTCCTGTAAAGCGTTATGCTTTCAACAATTTGTCCTGTAAAGCGTTACGCTTTCAACAGTTTGTCCTGTAAAGCGTTACGCTTTCAACAGTAAGCTCGTTTTCTCTTTTGTCCTGTAAAGCGTTATGCTTTCAACAGTTTGTCCTGTAAAGCGTTACGCTTTCAACAGTTTTCTCTGTAAAGCGTTACGCTTTCAACAGTTTGCTCTGTAAAACGTTACGCTTTCAACAGTTTGTCCTGTAAAGCGTTATGCTTTCAACAACAACCCGAAACATTTTTTTTGAGGTCATCCTGCAAAGCGTTGTGCTTTCAGCAGCCCTCGTATAATCAACAGCAACCTTGCAAAGCGTTATGCTTTAAAACATTGCAAAAAGCAATACTACTATTTCCATTCACAAAGAATACCATCGTAAAGCGTTCCGCTTTCAACGAATTGGCCTCTCATCAGTTTCACAGCAAGCAAAAATGCTCGAAAGCTTCACAGCAAGAATATTTTTTTATCGGTATCACAGCAAGCAAAAATGATCACAAGTTTCACAGCAAGAATTTTCAATCAGTCTCCCAGCAAGCAAAAATGCTCACAAGTTATACAGCAAGAATTTTAACAATGCTCAGAACACAATTTTAACAATGCTCAGAATTTCCACAAAATGCTCACACAATTTTAACAATGCTCAGAATTTTCACAAAATGGTCACACAATTTTAACAATTCTCAGAATTTTCACAAAATGCTCACACAGCCCTTTCTACTCACCGTTACTGAATACTTAGTCGGAAAATTCTTCTGGCGTAAATTCTCCTGGCCAAGTTCGGACCATATCTTCCCCAACTATTCTCTTCCGGGTAGTAGCCAAGTTCTGAATTTCCAACCGATCGTTAGGTAGAAGCTGCAGCACTTCAAACGGGCCTTCATATTTTCGCTCGAGCTTGGATAAATGCGAATTTCCGGAGGGATGGAAAATAAAGTCACCCACATTTATTGTTTTGTTGGTTCTTCTAGTCTTATCAAATCGTCGCTTAGAATAATCTGCTTGTTTTTTTGTACGCTCGTATGCCAGAGCTCGGTCATTTTCCAAATTAGTATTAGTTTCTTTTGGCAACATAAATTCTGTCAAGGGTCCTATTTCAGGTAAACTACTGTTTTGACCGGTTAGTAAGTAAATAGGTGAAAATCTGGTATTTAAAGCTACTTGCAATTTAGAAACACTGGTCGACCATTCTGACTTATTTTGAATTTCTGTCCTTCATAAATTTAATACTGCTGAAACATATCTTTCCACCTGTCCGTTGCCACGGGGTGCACTTTTTGCTATATGATGTTGCTTGATCCCTAATTTTGTCAACAATTCTTTCACAGTTTTATCAGTAAAATTTGTGCCTCAATCAGAAATAAGTCGTTTAGTAGTTCCGAAAATATTAACATAAATTTGTAACACATTATTAATTTCCAAAGAATCGGCATTTTTTGATATTTAGTAAAAAATCTGCTTCGGCTAAAGCACGCAAAACACATTCTAATTTTCCCAACCCTTCTGAAATGGTGTCGCACGGAACTAATAAATCGTCGAAATACTCAAAAACATCTTTATCTTTTAATTCTTTTAACCGATCGATCTGATCATCAATCCGCGGCAGGGGAAAACTGTCTTTAATTGTTATTCGATTAAGTGCTCTAAAATCAACACGGACCGGACTGGCGTATGGCGAATTGCTCTCACGAATTATTCCATTTTTTTTAGAGGTCCTCTACGATAGTTTTGATTTTTTTTTCTCACACGTAGCCATTTGATAAGGGTTGTATCTGATAATTTTGTTTTCCTTGAGCCGAATAGACAGCTTAGCGGTTTTTATGGCTTTGACAGAATTACCGGTTGTGAAAATGTCACCGAAATCGCTCAATAATTTTAGTAAATCAACCATATCTTTGTCTTTTAATGGGGTATTAATTAATTCAGGTGAAATTGAAATTCGATTAATATTCTTAACGACTGATTCAAAATTATCCTCAAAGCAAAGTCGAGTTCCCTGCGAATCTGTACAAATCTTCACACCTTTATAATTTAACAAATCACGCCCTAGAATAACATCTGGTGACATTGCGGAGTCGTCCACAACATAAAACACAACCTCAAAGGCGGTACATTTTTTTTCAATTAGTAAAGAAGTTTTTGGGTGGGTCGGAATCAAGTTACCACCAATGCCTTTTAATATAACGTAACTTGGTTCCAAATAGCAGTGCAACTTCTTGAATATTTTTTCTGAAATAAGACTGCATTCGGAGCCTTTATCAATGAAACAATTAACATTTAAATTTTGAATTTGGAAAATAGTAGAAAAATCGTTGTTCAAAGTGACACAAAAATAATTCACGCCTAGTCAAATATTAGGTTTGCGGTTAGAGCCAGTCAAATTTTTATCACGCCTATCCTTTGCAAAACATTTGTCACTATTGTACCCAAATTTACCACAAAAATCACAAACAACAGGATGAAGAGTAATTTTTTTTAAGAGTTGCTTGTCGAGGCTTTTAAATTTCATGATTCGCGACAATGGCGACTTAAATGACCGGGTTTGTTACGGTTATAACAGAGCTTCATTGACTTGGAATCTTTTGTTTCAGAGAACGGATATGATCGCTTGTTTGACAGATTTTCGCGTTTAAATAGCTTGTAATTGTCAAGCAAACGCAACAAGTCAGGGATTGAATGAACGTTGCTGTTGAAAGCTGCAGTTTTTACATGAACATCTTTTATGTCGCCAATTACAATTTCTAATATTTGGTCATCAGATAAATTAAAATTCAAAGTTTTTAAAAGAGTGACCTTTCGTCTGGGATACTCACAGTAAGTAGTGGCTGCATCACTCGAATACAAGCTGGCGTTGCGCAATTTTTCGCTTAAATTCCTTTTCGGTGGATACAAATTCTCAAAATCCGCTTTGAACTGCGTCCAATTTTTGATCCCCGGCTCCCACGTCGAAACCCACTGGAAGCTCGTGCAAGCTGTTCAACTTCGGTCCATTTAAAAGTGGATCCGTTGGATCGAACCGTGGAACATCAACAGCAGTGACAGGAATAGGAACTCCTGGGCGATGCGAATTCTTCTTGATTTCCTTCAAAGTTTCGGCCAAAATTTGCGTTAACTGTTCAATTTTTACACACAACTCGAACTATTTATCACACGTAGGCGATCCCGCTTCTGATATGAGATTTATCTCGGATTAAAAGGGTAAATTAAACACAACACGCCCTGTTCAACCACTGCTCTTTATTTTCACGAGTTTTCAGCTACAAGTCAAACCCCAGAATGAATATTTGAACAGAAATCTCGATACTAATAACTTCTCGTTTTTATGAGGTTTTACACCACTAAACAAACAGTCGGGGTGTGAACGCTGCCCCGCCCAATTAGCAGCAAGGAATTTGGAATTCGTCTCGGCCTTGCAGTCGGACCCCGGAAAGGTCGTCAGGGTTGATTTCCATTGCCCTCGATAAAAATCCACAGCAATGCTCACATGTATGTTTGGAATCGTCCCGAAGCATTTAGATTAATTTGGTATTACACATGAATCAAGAAGCTAATTCATGCACCAGGTATCATAAAAAAATACCTAATCAATATTGGCTGAGTTGGATCACGATTAATATCTCATTTTAAAACAATATAGTATTTTTTCTATAGCACATGTTAAAGTGTGCTTTTATCAACTCAAAACAAAAGGTCAAGTTTTACTTTAACAGCAAGGGTAGATAAAGTAGCACTTTAACATCAAGGAGAGATAAAGTAATTTAATTTTCTAACTTTTGTTTAAATTACATATGACAGTTTCGTATTATCGTAGAAACCCAATCTAGCTACTGACATTTTGAAATGTGATTGACTGTCCTTATTTTCTTTTGAAAATGTTAAAGTCCTTGCTATCCTACGATGTAGTTCCTGCAATAGAATCGAAATTCATTATTGTATGCTGTTGAAATATAAAATTCATGTTAATAATTTATGTTATCATCTGCATCAGATTTTGACTTTGTACCTATACTTATCAGCTACACATGTCATTCTGGAAAGCGTTAGAATAACCTTCAGTATATTGAGATAAATGCACATTTTGGATAATAATAGTACATTGAGTGTATTTTGAATAATATAAAAGAGGGATTTTGAATGTGTTGTTAATGAACTATTTGTGAAAAATTGTAATACTTAGGAAAAAAATTATGAACAATTTAGAAATAAAATACAGTAATGTTATTTGGGTTAACATTTGACTTTATTAAAAAGAAAGTTTTAGTTATGAGTTGATGTACTAATTTTGAATATGAGAAAATACAAAGAGTTATTTCCTTTTACTTAGAAGATTTAATTTATTAAGAATATTTTGGAATAAGAGGTTAAGTACAAAGTAATAAGATTCCAACTGAGTAGAATAAATTAGGGTTTAATTTTAACATCTACCGGGTGACAATGAGACTAGGGCCATGCTTATATCTTCTTTATTTATGAATCGATTTGGATAAAATTTTATACCAAGATACTAGACATAATTTCTGATTGGTTGATATACATAGTCAAAATGGCTGACTCCCGGTTTTACCGGAAATTATAGCAACTTTGATTTTTTAAATGGAACACCCTGTATATTTTATGTTTTTTTGAATCTACGAGTCAAATTACATATAACAGTCTTGCCAAATTTCGATTTTTTAAACAAAAAAATTATTTTTTCAATTTTTATTTTTTACCATAGAAAGCCTTGACTTGGAAAAATCTATTCTAATTGACTCTAGCAACTCTTAATAATAGCTATTTTATAAATGATCAATAGCAAACCCTTAATAAAAGAACAAAGTTTGCTAAACACGTTTTTTAAGAAAAAGACACTTTTTTTAAATGGCACCTACCAAGGGCCATCTTGCCATTAAACAGAAAATTTAATTACCAATCTAACGATATGCGTCACGCACTACTTTATCTTTATCTGAAACTGAAAATTAATTAATTAATTATTTTTTTAAATGTATTTAAAAAACCAAAGTTGATGTCACTTCCGGTGAAACCGGAAACAGATCACTCTATATGTTTTATGTTTTTCAGAATCTACGACTCAAATTACATACAACAGTGTTGCCAAATTGGCTTAGGTATTATTAGTTATTACATAAAAATATTTAAAAAATAATTGATTAATTAACTTTCATTTTCAGATACAGATAAACTAGTGCATGATGCATATCGTTAGATTGGTAATTAAATTTTCTGTTTAATGGCAAGATGGCCCTTGGTACGTTCCATTTAAAAAAAGTGACTTTTTTCGAAAAAACGTGTTTAGCAAATTTTGTTCTTTTATTAAGAATTTGTTATTGACTTCATTTATAAAATAGCTACTATTAAGCGTTGCTAGAGTCAATTAGAATAGATTTTTCCAAGTCAAGGCCTTCTATGGTATAAAATAAAAACTGAAAAAATATTTTTTTTGTTTAAAAAAATTCAAATTTGGCAAGACTGTTATATATAATTTGACTCGTACATTCAGAAAACATAGGGTGTTCCATTTAAAAAATCAAAGTTGCTATCATTTCCGGTAAAACCGGAAGTCAGCCATTTTGACTATGTCTATAGACCAATCAGAAATTATGTCTAGTATCTTGGTATAAAATTTTATCGAAATCTATTCATAAATAAAGAAGATATAAGCATGGCCCTAGTCTCATTGTCACCCGGTATACCTTTTCAACTTCAAATTGGGACTAAACAACTTCAAAATGGGAAAAACAATTTCAAAGTGGGAATAAACAATTTCAAAATGGGAATAAACAATTTCAAAATGAATTTTTTTTAACATCTCTTTATTAGCAATCAGAAAACAACTTATTACATAATTTTCTATAAGCTAATTGTGTGATTATAACTATGACAGAAAGGGAATCATACCCAGTGGCATTATCCTATAGAAATAGAGTCCAATGTCAATGATATCTTTTACAGTGCAAAATTATTTATCTAATTATATCTTGTGGCCACTTTCGTTTCAATCTGCTGTCTGGCGGTTCATCTAGTAATGGTTGAACGAGATCATTTGGGTGGGATTGTAGTCGAGCTTTGTGTTTTTGTGCGTGTTGGCTTATAACTTCTCTGACGTATGACATCTTCAGATCATCGTGTAAAGTTCTGTTGGAAATAAACCAAGGTGCATCTACTATTGAACGGAGAGTCTTAGATTGGTAGCGTTGGATAATTTCTATATTGGAAGAGCTAGAGCATCCCCATAATTCGATACCATAGGTCTAGACGGGCTTTAGGATGGTTTTGTACATAAGTAATTTGTTATTTCAGGATAGGCATGAATATTTTCCTAACAGCCAGTACATTTTCTTACATCGGATGTCGAGTTCTTTTTTTTTCTTAGTAATATGGGTGTTCCAGGTTAGTTTACGATCGAGGTGAATTCCTAGATATCGGACAACATCTGAGTGAGGAACCGGAGTGTTGTTCATGATAACTGGTGGACACTGTCGTCTCCTTAAGGTAAACGTGATATGAGTGGATTTGGCTTCATTTACCCTTATATTCCATTTCTTCAACCATTGGGAGATGACGTTAATGTGAGTTTGGAGAGTAAGTGTGGCTGTTCCAGGAGAGTTATCGCATGCAAGAATGGCTGTATCGTCCGCAAAGGTGCTGGTTACAGTTTCATCGTTAGTTGGCAGGTCAGCAGTGTAAAGTGTATATAGGGTTGGTCCCAAAACACTGCCTTGGGGGACTCCTGCGCTTATCAGATGATTAGATGACAGTTCGTTATCAGTTTTAACTTGAAAGTGACGGTCAGCTAGGTAAGATTTTAGGAGTAAGTAGTATTGGTGTGGGAAGATTGTTTTAATTTTATACAGGATGCCTTTATGCCAGACCCTAATGAACGCTTGTTGGACGTCAAGGAAGAGCGCAGACCAGAATTGTTTGTTCTCAAAAGGCTTTGTTTATAATATCTACCAAACGATTGCACTGTTGAGTGGTCGAGTGGGCATGCCGGAAGCCGAATTGGTGTTTAGGGATATGTTCTTCGAGCTGTGAGTCTTCTTGAATTCTCAGTAATATTAATTTGTCAAATACTTTGGAAATTATCGGAAGAAGGCTAATTGGTCTATATGAGTTTACCTCATTGGGGAGTTTGCCTGGTTTTAAAATCATGATGATTTGAGCAAACTTCAGTTGAGTGGCCCAGTAGGGGGTCTCAGGATAGTGTTGAAGATTATTGTTATCATCGTTATTGCTTTTTTTGGTAATTGTTTCAGAATTTTTGCAGTAATGCGGTCAAATCCAGGTGCTTTATAATTTTTGAGTCTATTAATTTCGCGTTTTATCTCATTGGGCAAGAGAGTCCGAATTGGCAGCGATAGTTGGAGAGGGTCATCGAGGTATTCGTCGATGTCAGCATCTATGTCGTCCTCGTGTGGTTTGTAAACCTCGGCAAGCCGTAGTGCAAATACTTCTGCCTTGTCTAATTCTGATCTTGACCAAGTACCACCTTGAGTTCGTATTGGGGGGGGTTCGGATTTTTGAGTGGTCGTTAGGTGAGAGGTTAGTGAGGAAGTGCTTGAACTCTTCATTGAGTAAATTTTTTAGTGCCTGTTTCAGTTTTCGAGTTAGACAGTTGTATTTTCGTTTGTCGGATATACTGTGACTCCGTTGCCAACTGGCTCTGGCTCTGCGTTTTTCAGCTATTAACTGTTTTATTTGTAGCGGAATGTTCTGATTTTGGGGTTTTGGTTGAGGTAAGGGTATGCTATTCCATCCTGCTTGCTGAATAGTCGTAATCAGATTGTTGGTAGCTTATTCAAGTTCTTCCGGAGTCTTCAGACTGACATTGAGATTTAAATGGTCATTTATATATTTCCGGAAGTAGGCCCAATCTGTAGTCTTATTGGTCAGTATAGCAGGGTCTTCTTTAATTATTACAGTTGTACTGATTGTTAAGATAATTGGTGAATGATCCAATGAAAGATCATAATTGTCATCAATTTTGAGGAAGTTGTTGGATATTCCGTTAACGAAGAAGAGATCTAGAAAGTCCGGAATTTTGTTTTGGTCTGTCGGCCAGTAAGTAGGTTTACCGGTAGATATAGGTATATAATTCTTGCCTTGAACAGCTTCAAAGAGTTCCCTGCCTCGAGGAGTGGTGAGTCTCGAGCCCCAGTACGTATGTTTAGAGTTGTAGTCACCTCCAGATATGAATCGCTTACCTAGCGTTTCAAAGTAGCGGTTTAGATTTTCTTGGGTAATTCTATGTCTTGGTGGACAATAGACGGCTGACAGAGTTATGGGACTAGGTAGGCTGGTTACTTGTATTGTTGTGGCTTGTAAATAATTTGCTTCGAATGGTGCTAATTCGTGGTGTTCTATAGCTTTCCTTATTAAAATTGCTGTTCCTGCGTGAGCTGTACCATCTGGGTATTTTGTGTGATAAATTTCATAGCCGTTTATGTTAATATAAATCCTTAAAGTGAAATGAGCTTTAGATACCAGCATTACGTCAATTTGATTTATTTTCAGGAAAAGAATTAATTTATCTTTGTGTTGTTGTAAGCCATTGGCGTTCCACACGGCAATTCACAGAAAACTAGCCATTATCCTAATGTGTTAATGGCGGTGGAGAGCATGGTAAGTATCATTGAGTTTTGCTGCATTAATTGTTGAAATAAATTTTTAAACTCTTCCAGGAATTTAGTAAGAGTGACGTCGGATGGTGATTAGACTGTAATTGGTTGAAAATGTTGTTTTATTTTATGGGCGTATGTTGGGTTTTGGTATATTGGAGTAGCTCTTTTCTTTTGATGTAAGTCTTGGTAGACTCTGCAGCCTCTGTAGTTTGCAGGATGGTTGCCCCCGCATAGGGCACACGTTGCGGGGGTATCTCTTGTTTTAGTACAAGTTGATGTGCTATGATTTTACCACATTTAACACAGGCATAGGGTTACAACAATATGTCTTTGTATGTCCATAAGCTTGACATCTCATACACTGGACTGGTTCTATGCGTTTCTTTGGTGGTTCTACTTTGATGCACATGTTTAGTAGGGTTTTTAGTTCGTATATCGTTTTACTGTTGTCTGCGGGTTCAATGTCAATAAAGAATAAAGGTAACGGTGTTTTGTCAGCCCTACTTTTGACATTGTACACATTTCTAATCGTATGGCCCAATCGTTCCAGTTCAGCTTTTATGTCATTAGTGGCGATAGTGGGATGCAAATGTCTGATAACTACACGGAATGCTTTTTCTTGTTTCAATTGGTAAGTGTGGTGTATTAATTTCTTTTCTTGTAGAAATTTACTAAAAAATGAAATAAACAATTTCAATTTGAGAATAAACAACTTCAAATTGATTAATCAAATTGGGAATAAACAATTTCAAATTGGGACTAATCAATTTCAAATTGAGAAAAGCTTTTTTTAACGATAGTTTTTGGAAAATGACAATTATATGGTTCTGACAGGACAGAATTAATTATTGTTAGTGGTTGCTGGTGTTCATTAATCTAATAATATAAAAAATGCCGCATCGCCCATACCTCAATATGATAACTGTTTTGTATTTTTAGCTTCATACCATTCAAAGTAATTTTAGGATTTTTTTGAATGCGCTCTTCCATAAATAGGCGATGTTTATTAGGGTGGTTCTAATTTTGCAACCTTAGAATTTTGTTTGTCGCACCCCCTAAAGTCGTTCCAATGCCAAAAAAACTAACCCATAAAAAGTTTGAGCCCAATTAAACAATATATTATAAGAGCTGATGCCGCCGGCCGTCCGACCGTAAGCACTGGCGCGCGCACATGCCGACCGCGCACAAGTGGCGACGCAGCAAGCATTTGTATTGTTAACACTGGCAGGGCCGGACGTCGGCTGGCTACCAGCTTAAGCAAGCATTTTTATTGTTAACCGTTTCTTTACACTGGCAGGGCCAGACGAAGGCTGGCCATCGCGTTCTAGTTAAACAATATTAACACGTGCCACCGAGCGTCGGAAGTTTCCGAATTGCAGATTTTAATTGAATTCACTCGTTATCAATTAATATCTAACGAACCGGAAGTGCTATCGAAATTTTGATAATAACATAAATAAAAGGAAATTTAATATTCTACAATTTAGTTTTATATGCAACTTCTCCGCAAACCTACTGGATGTTTAAAAAAATGTGTAAAGTATTAGAAAAACGTAATAATTCAAGATGTTTTTTCTATTTTTAATTTGAAAACGTAGATGTATTACAATTTTGAAGTAAATTCCAACCCATTATTCAATTTTAGGCTAATTTTGATAATACAAGTAAATAGATCTTATGATATAATATAAATGTTTGAAATTCAGTAATAAATTTTTTTTACCTATTGTAAGGATTTGGAAATATTTTAGGAATCAGTTATTAAAAAAAAAACAGACTGGAACTATCGAACACAGTTTATTTGTTTGTCAATACAAACCAGATGTTTAGAGAGAGGGTATACCATCAGATGTGGTTTACTGTAGTAGCGTCACTAGCATGTCAGTTGTTTTTCGGACCATTCAACCAGAAAGAGAGATCCGAAAAACAAATGACATGCTAGCGAGGCCATTGGTTTACTGGAATCTGGAACCCTTGTTCTGTTAAGCTACTTGCGAAAGGTGAACGTTGTGTTGCGGGTTTAAATATTTTGAACTATACTAAATTTCAAATAATCATGCAGTACTTGGAACTAAGTAGTAATCATAACCACATACGTGATTGGTCAAACTAAAGACATCATTACAACCATCTGAAAATAAAATACTTTTTCAAAATTGTCAATTTGACATTCGGTATGAATCTTAAAAATATAGATATAAGGAAAACCGATAAATAGTGGATAAAAGAAGCTGGCCTACAACCGTTATTTGTATTATATAGGACGAAATTATTGTAAAACACGAGCAGTCACACAAACTTATACTTTCCTAGTGTAAAACTGAGTTTGACTTCAGAGCGCCATCTACTGCATTCTTATTTGAAATTGAGTATAGTGTCGTGCATATTTTAAAATTATAAAGCATAAAATGGCCTCAACGTCAAAGGTTCTTCGTGAAAAGGAATAAACATTTTTATTAGAAAATAATGATGCACATCAAATTATTGGTAGTTAGTTGCCCTCAAACAAACAAGTTTTACAAGTACTTTGTTTAATATGCATATAGTTAAATTGAATTTACGTGAAAGTGCAAAATTAATTATTGAAGAAGTAATTGTGTTTTGTAAAAATCACGGATTCCAGCTAAGGAAAAACATATTTCTGTACAAAAGGTGGAATCATTATACTCTGAATGGAGAAGTCTGCAAAAACAAGGAAATAAAAGAACGGACTCAAAATAGGAAGGAACAACAATTTGTTGAAAAATTTTACGACCTGTTCGATATCGCACATGCGAACCCTCTACAATTAATAGATGTAGAAGAAGATAAACAGTTTTTGCTTCTTCAAAGGCAAAAAGGGCGAACAGGTAGTATGCTTGGTGTGGATACAAGGAGAAAACGAACTTACGAAGAGATGGAAAATTTAAGTATATGTAACTGTTTACTTCAGAAAAATTCTGGATCTGGTCCATTCTCACAATGAGGTGATTCAGTAAGTTATTGTAAAGGAAACACTGTCTGCCTCATAAAATTAACATATATTTTACATGCACTACATGTTTCGGCTTATGTATTAAACCATCTTCAGGCTAAAAGATAAAGCTTAGAAAAATACAGGAAAAAAAAACCAAAGAGCAAACACCTCACCTAATGTCAAAAGTGGACAGTCATAAATAAACAAACAATTAAAATTAAAACAGACACAAGATAACGTGACCGACATGAAAAATGAAATAAATTATTTGTTTATCTACAACGGTCAGCCAAGGTGAGAACTTTAAATACATATCAAAGCCACAAAAACCGATAAATGGATTAAGTTAAGCGCTTAATCAAATTTTAGATTGAGGAATATATAATTACTACTGTTAGCAAACTCCGTGACCTCATTGAGGCAACGATCGTTTAACCGGGAGACAATTTCGAAGATTTCGTAAAAATTTAGATTATTGCCCTTAGGGCAGACGTGAAGAATTTTAACATTGGAGTCCCGGTCAAAATTATGATTATTCTCAATTATGTGCGAGGCAAAAGCTGATCTATTATAGTCAAGATGATGAATGTAATTTGGTTTTATTAAAGAAATGTGTTCAGACACGCGCTTTTTGAAGGATCTCCCGGTTTGCCCCACTGGAGTTTAAAATTTATCGGAAACCCACTTTCACCGATTCTGTCATTCCCTTCTCATCTCACCATCCCTTATCTCAAAAACTGAGTTCCTTCAGGTTCCTTTTTAGGCGTTTGCTTCTGACCCCTCTAAGTAATAACAACTTCATTAATGAACTCAATA
The DNA here is from genome assembly GCA_940337035.1 of Agriotes lineatus. NCBI lineage: Eukaryota > Metazoa > Arthropoda > Insecta > Coleoptera > Elateridae > Agriotes > Agriotes lineatus. Next base: position 9,285,271 of record OW679197.1, read on the forward strand.
TCATAAAACAAATTGCTGTTAATAACGGTTACTCACTTAACCTTATCATGCCTATCTTTCATCGGTTACAACATTCACTAACTCAAACCAAATTGTTATCTACTAGATCTTCTGACACCAAAAGTGAGCTCACCACGTTTCGTTCACTACCTTACATTTCCCCTTTTGTCAATTCTCTAAAAAACATTTTTAAACGCTTCAATATTACAATTTCTTTTTCCTCACCCTTTTCCCTTCATACTATCCTAGTCCATAACAAAGATCCTATCCCCCTCCTTAATAAATCAGGTATCTATCTTTTAAATTGTGGTTCATGCGACTCTTTTTATGTGGGGCAAACCGGGAGATCCTTCAAAAAGCGCGTGTCTGAACACATTTCTTTAATAAAACCAAATTACATTCATCATCTTGACTATAATAAATCAGCTTTTGCCTCGCACATAATTGAGAATAATCATAAATTTGACCGGGACTCCAATGTTAAAATTCTTCACGTCTGCCCTAAGGGCAATAATCTAAATTTTTACGAGATCTTCGAAATTGTCTCCCGGTTAAACGATCGTTGCCTCAATGAGGTCACGGAGTTTGCTAACAGTAGTAATTATATATTCCTCAATCTAAAATTTGATTAAGTGCTTAACTTAATCCATTTATCGGTTTTTGTGGCTTTGATATGTATTTAAAGTTCTCACCTTGGCTGACCGTTGTAGATAAACAAATAATTTATTTCATTTTTCATGTCGGTCACGTTATCTTGTGTCTGTTTTAATTTTAATTGTTTGTTTATTTATGACTTTTGACATTAGGTGAGGTGTTTGCTCTTTGGTTTTTTTTCCCCGTATTTTTCTAAGCTTTATCTTTTAGCCTGAAGATGGCTTAATACATAAGCCGAAACATGTAGCGCATGTAAAATATATGTTAATTTTATGAGGCAGACAGTGTTTCCTTTACAATAACTTACATCACCTCATTGTGAGAATGGACCAGATCCAGAATTTTTATGAAGCCCGTCGAGCACCGAAGGTCCAACGATTTATTTCTTTGTCGATAAAGCTTAAAAGAATACAGTTGAACATTTGGTTTAATTCCAAATGTTATAAGGAAGAGTTAATTCCAAATTACATCAAGATGAGAAGCGGCACCGTCAATTCACGTTCCGAAAAAGCCTTACTGGTAGGACAAAAAATTTGGTTAAAAGAAGAAATTCACTACTGGTACAAATTCAAAGATGAAATTAACTTAGAACTTTACAGACTACACATCCAGTTATCTTATGAAATCAATTTTTTAATATGGTCTGATATCCTTTTTTATACAAAAAACAAAGTAACAAATTTTGGTACGTCTTTATTCGATAAGTTACTCAATAAGTTTAACAATTTAAAGACTAAACAATATAATCTTAGATCTAAACAACCAGCTAAATTTTCAAATTATGAATTCCACCCCAGAGTTCTCAATTTAAGCAAATGTAACTTTAACAATTCCGAAATGCAGCTCTTGAATCAAGGTCTTAAGTTTTCACCCAAAACGCATGTGACCAAAAATTCCTTTACAAATTTAGCTATAGAAACTGAATCTGTTATTGCTTCCTGCAAAGTTGAGAACCCTGAAACTCTTAGAGCCCTTCTGAGTAATAGATTTTCTAGTTTTAATAAACAATTTATAAATAATCACACTTTTGACAAAAATGTTATTAATTTAGTTAAAAAGATTAAACAATCAGACTTGATATGTACCAAGGCCGACAAAGGTAATTGCTTAGTGGTTTTCGATCGTAATGACTATGTTGGCAAAGTCCGTAACTTCCTTGACTCACCAGATTTTGTTATTCTTAATAAAGACCCCATGATTGGATATGTTTCTGAAGTTAGAAACACTGTGTATACTTATCGCCATATTCTTTCCACATTTTTCAATAAACATTATAAAGAATTGCTTAATATGAATCCTAATCCTCCCCGTCTCTATGGCTTACCTAAAATACATAAAACTAACATTCCTATTCGCCCTGTAGTTTCCTTCCCCAATACTCCTGTATCTAAAATTACCTCATGGTTAAACCAGATTCTCCGCTCCTTCTTAAATTTTGAACCACAATATTCGGTCAATAATTCATTAGACCTTATTTCTAAAATTTCACCCCTTCACATCTCTGACAACACTATTCTTCTTTCATTCGACATTGTTAACCTTTTTCCTAGCATCCCGTCCGATGAATGCTTTACCCTCATTCACCAACGTCTGGTCAATAGCGACTTATCTAATGATCAGGTTTTATGTCTTTTGTCTTTAATTAAACTTTGCTTAAAACAGGACTTCTTCCTGTTTGATAAATCTTTCTTTTCCCAATTATCAGGTCTGGCCATGGGTTCTAATCTTTCCCCTCTCTTCGCCGAAATATTCATGGACAATCTAGAATCTGTCATTTTCAAGAATGATACTTTTAAAAAACATATTATCTTTTGGGGCAGATATGTAGATGATATCCTGGTACTTTTCGAGGGACCTCCAGAGTTAGCCCTAACCTATCTACAGTGGCTTAACACCCTTCATCCGAATATCAAATTCACCTATGAACTTGAAACTAATTTATCTATTCCATTCCTGGATCTCTTGATCTCCCGTAACATAGCCTCACATTCACTGGAGTTTAAAATTTATCGGAAACCCACTTTCACCGATTCTGTCATTCCCTTCTCATCTCACCATCCCTTATCTCAAAAACTGAGTTCCTTCAGGTTCCTTTTTAGGCGTTTGCTTCTGACCCCTCTAAGTAATAACAACTTCATTAATGAACTCAATATCATAAAACAAATTGCTGTTAATAACGGTTACTCACTTAACCTTATCATGCCTATCTTTCATCGGTTACAACATTCACTAACTCAAACCAAATTGTTATCTACTAGATCTTCTGACACCAAAAGTGAGCTCACCACGTTTCGTTCACTACCTTACATTTCCCCTTTTGTCAATTCTCTAAAAAACATTTTTAAACGCTTCAATATTACAATTTCCTTTTCCTCACCCTTTTCCCTTCATACTATCCGAGTCCATAACAAAGATCCTATCCCCCTCCTTAACAAATCAGGTATCTATCTTTTAAATTGTGGTTCATGCGACTCTTTTTATGTGGGGCAAACCGGGAGATCCTTCAAAAAGCGCGTGTCTGAACACATTTCTTTAATAAAACCAAATTACATTCATCATCTTGACTATAATAAATCAGCTTTTGCCTCACACATAATTGAGAATAATCATAAATTTGACCGGGACTCCAATGTTAAAATTCTTCACGTCTGCCCTAAGGGCAATAATCTAAATTTTTACGAAATCTTCGAAATTGTCTCCCGGTTAAACGATCGTTGCCTCAATGAGGTCACAGAGTTTGCTAACAGTAGTAATTATATATTCCTCAATCTAAAATTTGATTAATTGCTTAACTTAATCCATTTATCGGTTTTTGTGGCTTTGATATGTATTTAAAGTTCTCACCTTGGCTGACCGTTGTAGATAAACAAATAATTTATTTCATTTTTCATGTCGGTCACGTTATCTTGTGTCTGTTTTAATTTTAATTGTTTGTTTATTTATGACTTTTGACATTAGGTGAGGTGTTTGCTCTTTGGTTTTTTTTTTTTTTTTTTTTTTTTTTTTTTTTTTTTTTTCCCGTATTTTTCTAAGCTTTATCTTTTAGCCTGAAGATGGCTTAATACATAAGCCGAAACATGTAGCGCATGTAAAATATATGTTAATTTTATGAGGCAGACAGTGTTTCCTTTACAATAACTTACATCACCTCATTGTGAGAATGGACCAGATCCAGAATTTTTATGAAGCCCGTCGAGCACCGAAGGTCCAACGATTTATTTCTTTGTCGATAAAGCTTAAAAGAATACAGTTGAACATTTGGTTTAATTCCAAATGTTATAAGGAAGAGTTAATTCCAAATTACATCAAGATGAGAAGCGGCACCGTCAATTCACGTTCCGAAAAAGCCTTACTGGTAGGACAAAAAAAAATTTGGTTAAAAGAAGAAATTCACTACTGGTACAAATTCAAAGATGAAATTAACTTAGAACTTTACAGACTACACATCCAGTTATCTTATGAAATCAATTTTTTAATATGGTCTGATATCCTTTTTTATACAAAAAACAAAGTAACAAATTTTGGTACGTCTTTATTCGATAAGTTACTCAATAAGTTTAACAATTTAAAGACTAAACAATATAATCTTAGATCTAAACAACCAGCTAAATTTTCAAATTATGAATTCCACCCCAGAGTTCTCAATTTAAGCAAATGTAACTTTAACAATTCCGAAATGCAGCTCTTGAATCAAGGTCTTAAGTTTTCACCCAAAACGCATGTGACCAAAAATTCCTTTACAAATTTAGCTATAGAAACTGAATCTGTTATTGCTTCCTGCAAAGTTGAGAACCCTGAAACTCTTAGAGCCCTTCTGAGTAATAGATTTTCTAGTTTTAATAAACAATTTATAAATAATCACACTTTTGACAAAAATGTTATTAATTTAGTTAAAAAGATTAAACAATCAGACTTGATATGTACCAAGGCCGACAAAGGTAATTGCTTAGTGGTTTTCGATCGTAATGACTATGTTGGCAAAGTCCGTAACTTCCTTGACTCACCAGATTTTGTTATTCTTAATAAAGACCCCATGATTGGATATGTTTCTGAAGTTAGAAACACTGTGTATACTTATCGCCATATTCTTTCCACATTTTTCAATAAACATTATAAAGAATTGCTTAATATGAATCCTAATCCTCCCCGTCTCTATGGCTTACCTAAAATACATAAAACTAACATTCCTATTCGCCCTGTAGTTTCCTTCCCCAATACTCCTGTATCTAAAATTACCTCATGGTTAAACCAGATTCTCCGCTCCTTCTTAAATTTTGAACCACAATATTCGGTCAATAATTCATTAGACCTTATTTCTAAAATTTCACCCCTTCACATCTCTGACAACACTATTCTTCTTTCATTCGACATTGTTAACCTTTTTCCTAGCATCCCGTCCGATGAATGCTTTACCCTCATTCACCAACGTCTGGTCAATAGCGACTTATCTAATGATCAGGTTTTATGTCTTTTGTCTTTAATTAAACTTTGCTTAAAACAGGACTTCTTCCTGTTTGATAAATCTTTCTTTTCCCAATTATCAGGTCTGGCCATGGGTTCTAATCTTTCCCCTCTCTTCGCCGAAATATTCATGGACAATCTAGAATCTGTCATTTTCAAGAATGATACTTTTAAAAAACATATTATCTTTTGGGGCAGATATGTAGATGATATCCTGGTACTTTTCGAGGGACCTCCAGAGTTAGCCCTAACCTATCTACAGTGGCTTAACACCCTTCATCCGAATATCAAATTCACCTATGAACTTGAAACTAATTTATCTATTCCATTCCTGGATCTCTTGATCTCCCGTAACATAGCCTCACATTCACTGGAGTTTAAAATTTATCGGAAACCCACTTTCACCGATTCTGTCATTCCCTTCTCATCTCACCATCCCTTATCTCAAAAACTGAGTTCCTTCAGGTTCCTTTTTAGGCGTTTGCTTCTGACCCCTCTAAGTAATAACAACTTCATTAATGAACTCAATATCATAAAACAAATTGCTGTTAATAACGGTTACTCACTTAACCTTATCATGCCTATCTTTCATCGGTTACAACATTCACTAACTCAAACCAAATTGTTATCTACTAGATCTTCTGACACCAAAAGTGAGCTCACCACGTTTCGTTCACTACCTTACATTTCCCCTTTTGTCAATTCTCTAAAAAACATTTTTAAACGCTTCAATATTACAATTTCCTTTTCCTCACCCTTTTCCCTTCATACTATCCTAGTCCATAACAAAGATCCTATCCCCCTCCTTAACAAATCAGGTATCTATCTTTTAAATTGTGGTTCATGCGACTCTTTTTATGTGGGGCAAACCGGGAGATCCTTCAAAAAGCGCGTGTCTGAACACATTTCTTTAATAAAACCAAATTACATTCATCATCTTGACTATAATAAATCAGCTTTTGCCTCACACATAATTGAGAATAATCATAAATTTGACCGGGACTCCAATGTTAAAATTCTTCACGTCTGCCCTAAGGGCAATAATCTAAATTTTTACGAAATCTTCGAAATTGTCTCCCGGTTAAACGATCGTTGCCTCAATGAGGTCACAGAGTTTGCTAACAGTAGTAATTATATATTCCTCAATCTAAAATTTGATTAATTGCTTAACTTAATCCATTTATCGGTTTTTGTGGCTTTGATATGTATTTAAAGTTCTCACCTTGGCTGACCGTTGTAGATAAACAAATAATTTATTTCATTTTTCATGTCGGTCACGTTATCTTGTGTCTGTTTTAATTTTAATTGTTTGTTTATTTATGACTTTTGACATTAGGTGAGGTGTTTGCTCTTTGGTTTTTTTTCCCCGTATTTTTCTAAGCTTTATCTTTTAGCCTGAAGATGGCTTAATACATAAGCCGAAACATGTAGCGCATGTAAAATATATGTTAATTTTATGAGGCAGACAGTGTTTCCTTTACAATAACTTACATCACCTCATTGTGAGAATGGACCAGATCCAGAATTTTTATGAAGCCCGTCGAGCACCGAAGGTCCAACGATTTATTTCTTTGTCGATAAAGCTTAAAAGAATACAGTTGAACATTTGGTTTAATTCCAAATGTTATAAGGAAGAGTTAATTCCAAATTACATCAAGATGAGAAGCGGCACCGTCAATTCACGTTCCGAAAAAGCCTTACTGGTAGGACAAAAAATTTGGTTAAAAGAAGAAATTCACTACTGGTACAAATTCAAAGATGAAATTAACTTAGAACTTTACAGACTACACATCCAGTTATCTTATGAAATCAATTTTTTAATATGGTCTGATATCCTTTTTTATACAAAAAACAAAGTAACAAATTTTGGTACGTCTTTATTCGATAAGTTACTCAATAAGTTTAACAATTTAAAGACTAAACAATATAATCTTAGATCTAAACAACCAGCTAAATTTTCAAATTATGAATTCCACCCCAGAGTTCTCAATTTAAGCAAATGTAACTTTAACAATTCCGAAATGCAGCTCTTGAATCAAGGTCTTAAGTTTTCACCCAAAACGCATGTGACCAAAAATTCCTTTACAAATTTAGCTATAGAAACTGAATCTGTTATTGCTTCCTGCAAAGTTGAGAACCCTGAAACTCTTAGAGCCCTTCTGAGTAATAGATTTTCTAGTTTTAATAAACAATTTATAAATAATCACACTTTTGACAAAAATGTTATTAATTTAGTTAAAAAGATTAAACAATCAGACTTGATATGTACCAAGGCCGACAAAGGTAATTGCTTAGTGGTTTTCGATCGTAATGACTATGTTGGCAAAGTCCGTAACTTCCTTGACTCACCAGATTTTGTTATTCTTAATAAAGACCCCATGATTGGATATGTTTCTGAAGTTAGAAACACTGTGTATACTTATCGCCATATTCTTTCCACATTTTTCAATAAACATTATAAAGAATTGCTTAATATGAATCCTAATCCTCCCCGTCTCTATGGCTTACCTAAAATACATAAAACTAACATTCCTATTCGCCCTGTAGTTTCCTTCCCCAATACTCCTGTATCTAAAATTACCTCATGGTTAAACCAGATTCTCCGCTCCTTCTTAAATTTTGAACCACAATATTCGGTCAATAATTCATTAGACCTTATTTCTAAAATTTCACCCCTTCACATCTCTGACAACACTATTCTTCTTTCATTCGACATTGTTAACCTTTTTCCTAGCATCCCGTCCGATGAATGCTTTACCCTCATTCACCAACGTCTGGTCAATAGCGACTTATCTAATGATCAGGTTTTATGTCTTTTGTCTTTAATTAAACTTTGCTTAAAACAGGACTTCTTCCTGTTTGATAAATCTTTCTTTTCCCAATTATCAGGTCTGGCCATGGGTTCTAATCTTTCCCCTCTCTTCGCCGAAATATTCATGGACAATCTAGAATCTGTCATTTTCAAGAATGATACTTTTAAAAAACATATTATCTTTTGGGGCAGATATGTAGATGATATCCTGGTACTTTTCGAGGGACCTCCAGAGTTAGCCCTAACCTATCTACAGTGGCTTAACACCCTTCATCCGAATATCAAATTCACCTATGAACTTGAAACTAATTTATCTATTCCATTCCTGGATCTCTTGATCTCCCGTAACATAGCCTCACATTCACTGGAGTTTAAAATTTATCGGAAACCCACTTTCACCGATTCTGTCATTCCCTTCTCATCTCACCATCCCTTATCTCAAAAACTGAGTTCCTTCAGGTTCCTTTTTAGGCGTTTGCTTCTGACCCCTCTAAGTAATAACAACTTCATTAATGAACTCAATATCATAAAACAAATTGCTGTTAATAACGGTTACTCACTTAACCTTATCATGCCTATCTTTCATCGGTTACAACATTCACTAACTCAAACCAAATTGTTATCTACTAGATCTTCTGACACCAAAAGTGAGCTCACCACGTTTCGTTCACTACCTTACATTTCCCCTTTTGTCAATTCTCTAAAAAACATTTTTAAACGCTTCAATATTACAATTTCCTTTTCCTCACCCTTTTCCCTTCATACTATCCTAGTCCATAACAAAGATCCTATCCCCCTCCTTAACAAATCAGGTATCTATCTTTTAAATTGTGGTTCATGCGACTCTTTTTATGTGGGGCAAACCGGGAGATCCTTCAAAAAGCGCGTGTCTGAACACATTTCTTTAATAAAACCAAATTACATTCATCATCTTGACTATAATAAATCAGCTTTTGCCTCACACATAATTGAGAATAATCATAAATTTGACCGGGACTCCAATGTTAAAATTCTTCACGTCTGCCCTAAGGGCAATAATCTAAATTTTTACGAAATCTTCGAAATTGTCTCCCGGTTAAACGATCGTTGCCTCAATGAGGTCACAGAGTTTGCTAACAGTAGTAATTATATATTCCTCAATCTAAAATTTGATTAATTGCTTAACTTAATCCATTTATCGGTTTTTGTGGCTTTGATATGTATTTAAAGTTCTCACCTTGGCTGACCGTTGTAGATAAACAAATAATTTATTTCATTTTTCATGTCGGTCACGTTATCTTGTGTCTGTTTTAATTTTAATTGTTTGTTTATTTATGACTTTTGACATTAGGTGAGGTGTTTGCTCTTTGGTTTTTTTTCCCCGTATTTTTCTAAGCTTTATCTTTTAGCCTGAAGATGGCTTAATACATAAGCCGAAACATGTAGCGCATGTAAAATATATGTTAATTTTATGAGGCAGACAGTGTTTCCTTTACAATAACAAAGTTTAAACGTCTGGAGTCATAAGGTATAAGGATAAAGCCTACAATAGCGATAACATAAAATTGAACATATTCCCTAAAACCATTTCCCGCGAGCAGGTGTTGATACTTGTAACAAATAAACACTCATAATGTAAAAGTATGAAAGCAACGTGTCGTTTATCACGGGCTGTTCGGCACGGCATGGCAGCAAATTATGGCTTATTGCAAAGTGGTGGTAATAATTCTTAAACACTGTGCTTTTCATGTATACACATTACGATTACAGTACCATTTAACTTCCCGTGACAACTTTATTGGAAATTTTGTGGGATCAATGCCCGCTTTACGGCGTTGATAGTTTGTTCATGTCAATTTCCAAGAGATATACTGCTTGGGGAAATTCAAGATCAAACGTAGGCAATTTGTGTTGGAAAACACATTTATTTTGCTTATTTCGTGTACCACTTCCCAGCAAACACACCCCATTTAATTGGATGCGTAGGAAAAATGTACGTACATAGAAACGACGGAGAGAACGTAACCAGTAGTTTTGTGCTTTTAAAATCGTGTGTTACCTGTAAATTAATGGATGGATATTAGAGTAAACAAGAGGGCATGCATTATAATTATTAGATGACAAATTATGCGTTTAATATAAAAGACAGGACAAAAGTCATATGCGGACATGTTGCACACATGGTTTTTGTCGGTTGGCACTACACTATAGCTCAATGTGTCAACTACAGGAACATTAAAATAAAGATTACTGAACTTGCAATTATTTTTTAAAGTAATATACGAGTATGAGCGTCACCTTTTGTGTGTTTAATATATGTTATGTTTATTGTGCCTAATGTTAATTTGAAGCCTGTATCTTTCTCTGCAACTTTTTCGATTAGTCTTTCTACAAAATGACTTACACCTTTTTTACTTATTATTTTTTTGCAAAATATTTCATTGTTTTGTGAATTCCGCTGTATACTGTTGTAATATTTACTTTTGTGTTCTTGGGGCTGTTGGAAAGTATGCTATTATTTCATTTGTAGTCGTATAATTATGAGCTTTCGACTAAACCAGCCACTGAAGTATAATACGTTCTAAATTTAGCACAAAATCGGAACGAGTCGCAAATCAATTTACAGGCGGAGGGCTGTTTTTAAGAATCGGCCGGCGTTTTAGCAGGTAGATCTAAATTATGGAAAGGCCTTTAGCCGAGAATTCCCATATTTGGAATGTTGTGAACCCGAAGTGACCGAGGGTTGCATTTTAGAATGCGAGGGTGCTTATGTGTTTTGGGCAGTCTGTAGGCGAGATCGCACATGTGTGGACGCGAGCCTAATTCTCCGCGAGTGTGTGATTCCGCCGCGATTATGTTTTGAAGTGAAATGAATTGTAGATTATAATTGAGTGAATAAAACGATGAGGTCTGTAATATCTAAGTAGAATACTAGTGCCTGACTAGCTTAGTGAATGTAGCTATAGTACAGCGAATACGAACATTCGATATTGTCTCGTACTGATGCTGATTGTAGACAGCTTTGTTAATTGGATCGCTGTTCATTGTCGCAGAGGATGCCCTCGTACCTGGGTTAATGGCTATCCGGCGTGATAGCCCACGACCCTTGACCTGATAAGCATTGTGCTTATCAGTGACCCAATTAGCGCGATTGGGTGGCTTGGGAAGCCCATATTTCAAAGATGCCTTGTACCTGTGCCTTTTACAGTCCATGCGGCCACTGTAACTGCGGGTACACTGACATGGGTTGTACCCATTGATGCCGTTAACGTTTGGTTAAGGCATACTAGATGCGGTAAGCATTCGTGGTTTCAGGATATTCCAGGCACATCATCGAAGGTGCACCGAAGAATATACCTGATGATAGCTTCTTCGAGATGCGGTGCGGGACGACGCGGGGGGGCCCATACGACCCCCTGTAAGTATTATGTAATGAGCACATTACTGCTAAAAGCTGAATGTTTGTTGTTTTGCTTGCATGATTGAGTGAAATTGGCTGGGTTTATGTTCGCGGACGGGCTTGTGTAACCACCTGCTAAATGAAAGGGCTCGCCGACCACTTTGCAACCCCCAGTATCACGTTTCTGATTTACAACCTCAGACCGCAGGGGCGTTATGGAATTTTTGGTAAGCCGCCAGTTCTTGTGAAATTTATGCATGTGACCGATCTGAATCCTGGAAAAATAAATTAGCCCAGGGCACCGAAAATATGTGCCTACAATACCTTCATAAATAACTTGATCTTAACTCTTTCGTTTTATTTTTAACCTAGTTGTCTTTATTTCTGGGTTTCTTAGTTGCTATGAATACTAACATCGGCATAGATATCGTGTCTACCTCAAACTGCAGCAGTTGAGGTGCGCTGTATATAGTGCCTCCTCATTTTCTTCTTATTGTTTATGAACGAGAGCATGGTTTACTTGTACGGACATTTGCATTGCAAAGAATAATTAATTTCCTGACTAACGTACAAACGCATGTTTACATACAAAGTTTTAATCTCAATTGTAAAAGAACCAGCTGTAAAATTCACGGGCACAGCGGAAAAATTTCGCTTTGATTCGCATAAAAAGCGTCTGTATTGCATTGGTCGACTGCAACAAAAAAATAGGTGTTGGACAGAATGTGTTGCATAGCGTATGCTTTCCATAATAGGATAACGATAGGAACGATTCCCACCAGCTACAGGGGACTAGTTTCGTTCACCAACCCACCTGGAAAGTGTGGTGTCCTAATCGACAAAAATTCTCCTAGAATCATAGAAACAAACAGCCCCAATTCCCGAGCTATACTTCAGCAGCTGTGGAGGGGCAGAGCACTTTCTCTTAAAGACGGAAAAATTCAACTAGAAGACTAACCGAAACACAATTAGTGGTATGTAATAAATAGGGGAACGGTTGGAAAAGGATTAATACTCTACAAAATGGAGAAGGTGACGAAAACGCACACGGATTTGGTTTTGGATTGATAAACGTTGGTCTAACTAGTATGATACGATTCTTCAATAGTTATTATTCAAGAGTTATTTAAGCAGTCATGGTACCAATGAAAATATACATCCTAAAGATAATATAGATAGGTATATGCTTTAATAACCATGTGTGATGACGAGTTTTGAAAACAATTCTATGATAAAGTAAAAAACCATATTCAGAGCTTATTACACACTACTCAGGGAAGGTTTGTAACTCCAAGTTGGTGATAATTAACAAGGAGTAAACTGCATAAATGTAATTGATATTGGCAAACGAAACCCAAGAGTACAAATACCTATTAGTAAATTTTATGAAGTAACATGAACTCTACACAACCAAAACAGAAATTGAACTGAAAAGAATAGATAAGAAACTCAAACAAAAACCCACTGTCCACTTAAAAATCGACGAATTAAAACACACATGCTTACAATACCAAGAAACCATGAGAGAATCAATGGGGGAATCAATAACTATTGACCAATTTTACAAAATGTATGAATAGTACTACTGAAAGAGTAGCTAATAGTTATTTAAGTAACAAGGAATGTAAGGAGCTATTAACATTTGAGGTGGGCAAGTACAAGCCAAGACGAAGTCGCGGCTTGTTGCCTGCCGAAAATGTTAATAGACGATACATTCCGAGTTATCTTATTATATTTTTCCCGCTGCTTATCAAAAATTGCCTAGATTTTTGAAAAAATCGTTTGGTTTGTCACCTGTCACCAGGATTAGTTTTCGGGAGTCGTGTTACCTGTGAGTGTCACATGTCACATAAACACTTGCAATACAAAACGTCTAAATCTGCATCTTGCTTTGCTAATTTTATTATCCTAGGAACTTAATAATAATATTAAGTTTCGTTGTCAAGAAAAAGCAGCAAACAAATATAATCACCGACTTATTTTACACGTTTTGTTACTAAGGCTGTATCACTGACTTACATGATTAGCAGGGGAAAAATATGTTTTATCTTACAGTAGCGCCTATCACCATACATTATACAACTGTTTTCAGTGACTAAAATGAAGTTTTATTCACAAGTGAGTTTTCATTATTTATACTACTGCATTGTTGGTAGCACTGTCAAGCTATGTCAAATTCGTAATTTTCAGGTTAAGTTTTGCGTCAGTCTGTGTCAAATATCAAACAAAACCTAACCTACGAACCACGAATTTGACATAGACTGACAATACACTTCAGTACTGTCAAATTTATATCACAAATCATAGGCGACTAATTATAAATTTATTTCGCGACATATTCTGACTGCGCAAACTATTTAGGCACAAGAATTGCGACTGTAAGATAAAACGTCGTATATCACACGTGAGCGAAATGCCATTATAAGCTCGTGAGAAATTGTATCGCTCGTGCTGGGGCACTCGCGATTCAAAATTCTCACTCGCAAATAATGATGCATTTCTCTCACTTATAATATAATCTACTATTATAAAGCTTTAATACCATAAACATTAGAGGTTTTCATAAGACTACTAATCAGGTTAGTATAATGTTCTTAGGCAGTTTGGGTTAATCAATTATTGAGAATCGCCACTTTGATTTCGATAGAAAATAGCATGCTACTACTGAACCTTCGTTCAGTTTCACTCGCACTACTTAGGCATGACTCTGACAGGCTATACTGCGTCTCAGGGTGACTAGACAGTACAGGGCCTTATGGCAAACAGCGATGCCATATGTCTCCACAAAAGTGTTCTGTAGAAAATATGCCCCCATCACAGACAAACAAATCCGGCTATTGTAATAGAGACAGCTTAACTATAATCTCTCATTACCTGGTACGTTTTGTCAGTGGCATTCAAACAAGTTTAAGAACGAAACAATTACGTACAGTAGGATCTCCGTTATCACAAACACATAATTCTTTTAATCGGAACTTGTCATAGTTTTTTAATGCGTAAAATTAGGTTTTAACAAGCATAAAATTCGCCAAATTTAGTGGATTTGATAGCCGGTAAAAATAAATAAAACGAATATGTGTTTCACGGCAATCGAGTTTATATATTTAAAATAGAAATTGGAAAAAACAGTAACTGATTATAATTTTTAATTGTAAAGTTTAAAAATTGTACATTTCATGTATCACTACTCGCTGTCACTATTGTTCGCTTCACTATTAATGTCACTATTACTATCTGCATCATTTATATTTATAATAATTGGTTCTATATCTTCTAACAAATTATCGACTTCCCACATTGTCCTTTCTGTTGCTATTACGTGATTTACATAGTTATTCCATTTTTCTGGTGTAACTCGCAAATATGCTTCACTGATTAAATTTCGGACTTCATTTTCTTTAAAATTCGTGTTATGTCCGGCGACGTACCTTAAAAAAATCCGCTTAATTGTGCATTAAATTTACTTTTTAAAGATTAATAATAAATAATTAAAAAATATGCTGATAAATCGTGGATGTTATAATTTGAAATAAGAAAATTATGGACAATAAACTAATTAAGCAAAGGATGTTTAATTTAATTATGTATTTATAATATCTTGGGTGTCGATCTTTGATAACGTTAAAAATTAATTTAAATGACATTTTGGAAGCTTTTGCTGCATTACAATTCAATAAATGCCAAAATTAAACAGTGTTTACGACAATATTTAAATTAAATACCTTTTTACTTCACTCCACACCAATTCTATAGGATTCAGTTCGCAATGGTAGGGCGGGAGTCTCAAGATCTTCACATTGTGCCTTTTTGCAATTTCTTCTATTTTATACCCATCATAGTTTCGTTTGAAGGTATTAACTACTTCCAACAATTCGTTTTTTAAATAGTCCTCTTCAAAAAATAAATCTTTAGACCGAATCCATGCCTGAATTTCGGCTTTATTTGAAGTACTGTTCGGAATTTGCTCTAACTTTCTACTGTGGTAAGACGCATTGTCCATAACAACAACAGTTTTTTCTGGTAGATTCGGAATCAACTGATGTTCGAACCACTTTTCGAAGTTGGGTCCATCCATTTCATCATGGTAATCTTGGGTATTTTTCTTAGCCAAAAAAGTCAGCTCTGCTCCATCAATAAACCCGTTTTTGCATCCTGCATGTAACAGGACAAATCGTGGACCACGAGTTGTAGAAGCTTTCAAACCTGTGGTTAATCCACGAATAAATGCATCCCGATGCGATTTAATCGATTTATCGACCCATTCTTTCGATACACTATGTCCGATATTTACCCACGATTCATCCAAATACACGATATTGTATCCAACTTCACGATTATTACGAATTTCGCGTAAATAACGATGACGCCAAGAGATTATTTCTTGCTTTTCAATTAAAATAGATTTTCTGTCACGCTTTTCATACACAAAGTCCATGTCACTCAGTATGCGATGCATTGTTGCGCGCGAAAAATTAGGCAAATTTGCATTGCCATTTACTGCAGCTAACACAGAATTTATTGTAGGCGGTATATTGTCCCGATAAAACTGGTGCACTATTCTGCGAATGTCACTCTTCATTTCTCCGTTGTATTTGTTTTCACGAGATGTAACAATTTTGCGCTTTTTGGGCCTTTCTTTTGGAGGAAGTAGTCCAGCTGGTGAAGTGTACTCTTGTCTCACGTTGTAAAGCTTCTTTTCACCCACGCCACTTATTTCGGACACTTTTTTGATTATGGTGGATATCGAATCGTTAGTTTGATTTAAATGGTAACTGACGAGATTCATTACTATTTGCTTTTTTGAAACTTGCAAAGATTGTCCACGTTTCCATTTAACAATTTCCTCCATTGAGCGGTCAAAACAACAATAAACAACAATAAAAGCACTAACAATAGATAAATGTATAGAAACTATGCAAAAATAATCGCAAATGGAATATGTCAACAGGCTCTGAGAACAGATGAAGACTGAACATATTTTGTACAAAAATTACCCTAATGGCGTATTAATTTATTTTGCATTAGAAAGTAGTTATGAATCACTCAAACTTTTGGAAGTACAAATTTGTCACCCTCATTATGGTTGTAATTAAGAACCAATTTGATGCATACAGCAGACGTTAAACCTGATGTGCAGTAAATTACTTCAGTTTTAAAAATGATAAGATATAGGTATTAATTATTTATAATCTTCTATACAGGGTGATTTATAATAGGTGTAAAACACTTTACTATCTTGTTCCGGAAGTAATTTTAAGATAAAAATGTCATATTAGTCCAGTCAGTAGGGGTTTTTGCCTTACAAAAAATGGAGTATGAACGGTTTTTATACATGTTGTTCAGGTCGGGATCCTGATAAAAAATCCAAGTTTTCGACCTTGGAGGGGCGCCGCGCGAGCAGCCATCTTGGATTAAAGGTGCTAAAAACTGGATTTTTCCAAATGACTCCGCAACGGTTAATCCTACGCCAAGAAAGTCTAATTCAAAGTTAAAGAAGACAACATTCTTGAAATTTTTTGTATATAACTATTTTTTTGTAAGTCTAATATGAAAGGAGTTACAGCGGTGGAAAGATGAACATTTCTCTAAAAAAATAGTGTAATTTCCCATTTTTAAAATTTCTCTTGTATTATTTCTGGCTATTCGTTATGTAGTTATAATAATTTGATAAACGTATAGTAAACTCATTTCCACACCACCATGAGGTAGAGTTAATGGCGCTTTTTTTTACTTCCTTTTACAATAAAGGAAGTATTGGATTCACCCCAAAAATTCGAAATTGAGTTTTCAACAGATCTTCACGTTTTAGAGTCCTCTGAACCCAAAAAACATATTTTTTTCATTGGTCTGTCTGTCTGTCTGTCTGTCTGTGTGTCTGTCTGCGAACAAAATATCAAAAAAACGAAAAGAGGTATGGCGTTGAAACTTTATATATAAGTTTTGTGTACTATGTAGATCTGACAGCAAGCTTTTGAAGAAAATCGCATAACCGGAAGTAGATGTTTACTCTTGTGATTTTTCAGTTTTTTTCGATTTTTTCAAAAACGGCTCTAACGATTTTTTTCAAACTTCACATTTTTATTACATTTTAAATGTGTATTGAAGTAAGATAGGTGATTTTCCAGTTCAATACTTCTAAAATGGGTTTCTTTTGTTTTTTTAAATTTTTTTTAATAACTCCTATTTTAAATAGAACACCCGGTATATTATTACATTTTTTAATTCAGCTTAAAATTCTAGAGAAAATTTGTCTCTTTACCTAACGCTCTATTTTGTACCGTTTTTGCAGAATTTGTAAATTTGAAAATTTTTGACAAATGCTTAAAAATTGAAAATCAAATTTTTGGCTAATTATAAGATCACTGTAAAAGGAAGTTGTGTGCGTGTATCACACCAGATTTTTTATTGTGGTATCTCCAATAGGCCTAATCCACAGATGCTCCAGTTTAGTGATGTTTAATGTCCGCGATTATATTATTTAGTTTTTTTAAAATTTTTGAAGGCCCCGGTCGGTAGATGTTGACGTCTCCATAAGATTCTTTAGTCTCATTGCTCCTGAGACTTGAGACTTCCATTGATGAAATGTCCTCATCTTCGTCCCCACTGTCGGTGTGAACTTCTGGTGAATGTTCGCCATGATTGGCCATTACAGAATCTAGACAGAATAGAGCACTACATCCCACTTTTCCTGCAGCCACATGCTTCGCCGCGTCCTTTTTTACAATGGCATGAAATGAATTTTAATAAAGTCTAGGGTGATGGATTCTCTGTCATTGTTACTGGAGTGAGCCCATTCGTGCCAACTTTCCAGCCCCAGTCTTGTGCATTTTTTTCAATTCCATACCGCTGTTGGACCTGGTCCTAAATGCGTGATACCGTGCAGCGTCCTTCGTTGGTGGCAAAGAAGCAAAATTAAATGTGTTTCTTGCACTTGATTTTGTTGGTAACGGACTTCTTCCAAGGTATTTTCTTCCATGTAGCCACCAAAGTAACGAGAAAGCGTGCTTCAGCATCTGCGATATCATCTGGTTTGGCATTGTGATCTTTGAATATGCCTATAATGTCATTGAGTCTTGTGCTTTTCTGGACAAGCGAAAACAAACTTTTTCCATGGTTGTAGACGGACGACGTTGTGTCGCAGCCACTAAACGCATGGAGAAACAAAATGTTCTCAGCTGCTTTTTTATATTTGAAACTATTTGCAGCATACACTCTTTCGACAATTTTGCCTCTCATAGGTTTGCGACGGTAGATGTTGCTAATACCGTCAGCAGAACTAGAAGATCGACGTCTTCTCCAATGGCGAAAACAGCATCAAATTTTGAGTACAAAGAAATCGTCGTGTTGACAATCAACACATCACCATCTTCTTCAGCCTGCTTAACTGTAATACAGTAATGTTCGCATGTTTTTACAGCATCGAAATCAGACGGACTTTATTCTTTTCGATTGCTAGAAATCGTTCTTGGGAAACTAGAACCGGCGTTGTTTCATCCAAAATAACATCCGCAGATATCTGCTTTTTCGATCGGAAAAGCCTTTCTGCAGTCTTGGTATTTTTTTATCGCCATCAAATGGATATCCATCAAAAACAACGACTGCATGTGCGAGAATATAAGTGACTTATAAAACGTGGGAGGTAAAATTTCTTCAGTCATTTAAGATTATGTAGATATGAAAATTAAATTTTTTCTAAACAATATATATTCGGCTTATATAAGCCTTCTTCGGTGTTTTACAATTTGCAATTATGCATAATTACACCACAAACAACCCACTAACTTCAAATTTTATACAAAATAAAACAAAACCTCTGAACAATGTATAAATACAATAATAAGATGTTAATTTTTAAATTTCAAATACCAACTATTAACTAATAGTAATGTTTCGAACTGATTAAAATTAATTAAAATTAAAAATGTAAACTCAAATTGTAAAACACTGAAGAAGGCTTATATAAGCCGAATATATATTGTTTAGAAAAAATTTAATTTTCATATCTACATAATCTTAAATGACTGAAGAAATTTTACCTCCCACGTTTTCAATTCATAATCCAGTCGTAAACAAAAATACAACGATAAGTGACTTATAGTTGCGTTTATATATTAAGAATTATTCCATAGCTATACTAGATGAAAATAATTTTTGATCATACTTTGTAGTTCTCTATAGAACGTTATTCTGATGTAGAAAAATATTACAAACAATATAGTGTAAGTTGTTCTTACAAAATGTATCAACAAAAATCAAGTTTAACGATATTTTGGTGAAATGTTCAACTTTCAGCTGCTGTAACTCGATACATATTACACTTACAACAAAAATTAATATACAAAAAATGTCAACAAGCTTGTCTAATTTAACTTTATATTGAACTTTTTTGACGTTTGATCAACCGTTGCGGAGCTATTTGGATAACACCAGTTTTTAGCACCTTTAATCCAAGATGGCTGCTCGCGCGGCGCCCCTCCAAGGTCGAAAACTTGGATTTTTCATCAGGATCCCGACCTGAACAACATATATAAAAACCGTTCATACTCCATTTTTTGTAAGGCAAAGGCCTTTTTTTGTCTCTACAGACTGGACTATATGGACATAGGTCATATTCCAATTTGTTTTTACTTGTTTTGAAATTGTTCTTTAATAATCATTACTAATTCACTAAAATTTAAATTTGTTGTAGTTCTGTAACTAATTGGAATATGACCTATGTCCATATGACATTTTTATCTTAAAATTACTTCCGGAACAAGATAGTAAAGTGTTTTACACCTATCACAAATCACCCTGTATAAATAATGGTTTCTGAATTACAAATTATACTTTCTCAAACTGATTAATCTGAACTACAAATGATGCTTTCTGAATTAAAATTTTGCGTGAGAACTTATTGGGAACTTCTGGTTTTCGTCTATTTCAGTCAACTTATACCATCACCCGTTGCATAGAACTGGCAACGTCGGAGCGAAATTCCCATAAGGAAAGCATTCCCTATCCTCTCCACGCTGTCTTGTCACCCTGAGACGCTCTATAGCAAGCGTTCGCAATCGAACGGTTACGATCGCCCGCAATCGCTTGAAATGTAAGTGAACATCTGACAGCGTTCTTCGGTATCCAGCCAGTGTTGGGAACTGGGAGGGAAATTCCCTTTTTAGAGGGATTTTTTACTTTAAAAGAGATAAAGGGATATTTCTTCAAAAATGGCTATAAAAGAGGGATTTTTTAAAAGTTGGGAAAAATTATCAAAAATACTTTCCATTTAAAAATTAGACTGAGATATAAATAATAAAACTGTAAGCACATTTGCCAATCGTACATATAATGATCGTCAAATAGATTTATTACATTTTCCCGAAGTATTATATTTGTCTTCACGACTGTAGCATTGTAGTCATAACAAAGATACTGCAGAATTAAAGCTTTGCCCGTCAGATGTTTAACCATGGGCGCCGTTAGAATACTTCTCAGGGAGGGGTAATATTTTTTCGATATTGAGATAAGACAAATTAAATTCACAAGGGTCTGAAAAAAGCAACACTTATACGCACCTAAAAATGCTATTAGATTTTAAAAAATATAAAAACCAAGTGCTACAAGGTTTGGAAAAGATACCTGTATCACCAACAAGTTTTGTGTATGTAATTCAAAAGTAGTGGGCATTTTATTTATAAAATTTGCACGCGCAAGGTACATTCAGATACCAGAAATAATAAAATGAATACGTTCTTTACTATATCATTACTTTATGGTTTGGGCATCAAAGCACACAAAATATTGAAGCGTTAGTAATAGCAATACACAATAATGTTGACATAAAATTAATTAACAAATAAAATAATAGATGCAAAAAATATACATACATATACAATAATCTAACAGTAGTAAATCAACCTGGGAGTGAATAAGACTAACTTGAGATAAGTAATGCATTTATTTTAAATATTTGCAAACATTCTGTGCAGGTGCACTGGGATTTGGCGAGCCATTGAATTTATTACTTGAACGTGCCTAGACACAAGAAAACCCAACATCGGTCGGGCCTTAAGGGCGTCAAAAAACGGAAATTTAAATATTGTTTTGTGTCGCGCTGAGTAACAAATTCATAGACCCCTCTCATCTCGATATTTCGGTCATCGGCTTATTTCGGATTATCCAAAGAATCGGCTCTGTAAAGTGACCGGGCCCTTAGGACGTGGTGCGTACTAGACAATCAAGGTTAATGTGATTGTAGATTATTTTTGGAAAAAATCCAGGGAGGGGTAAGCGCCCCTCCTTGCCCCTATATAACGGCGCCCCATGGGATTAACATTAATAGTCTAATAAACTGTACAAAATGCTTACTTCTGAGTATATTTTTCTTCTCCCTATATTCCCTATTTAGTTATTTTATTACAGTTTAAAGACGGCATTTGTAGTGGGCGTTGTTTGAATTATTGTTACCTGCTAAATTGTTTCAAAAAATTTATAAATTTTGTAAGTACCTAAATGTCTTTATTCTGTATTTAATAATGCTACATTTATATTGCGTAGGTACGTTAAATTATTCTATTCTTCAAGGTAAAATTTATGAGTCTAGTTTATTACACGTATGTCGCTTTAAATTTTTCATCAGATTTTAGATTTAATAATCGTTTATTTTGAGCGAGTAGGAGGGATTTTTTGTCAGCTTTAGGGATATTTTGCGTTCGCTAGGGGGAAGGTCTGTGTTGTCGAGTTCCCAACACTGCATCCAGCGTCCAAGAGGGACATGAGACATGAGGGTCATTGTTCTCGCGTAAACACACATAACTTTTTAGTGTTTTACTTTTTATAGTACTCAAAGTCACATCCTTGAAATTTTAGAAAACAAAAACAAGCTTTGGGATTATGTAGCCACGTGCTTATACAGTTTAGTTTGCATCGAGTATCGTTCTGTGCAACTTGCACTGAACTACGCAAGCGCCGACCATCGTCCGCTATCGTCCAACAACAAAGTTTTTCAGTCGAATTGAATTTCGTGCTGGACGGTCGATATCGACCGCTATCGATGGTGACCGTTCGACGTTGTCAGAGTAGGCGCATTCAAGTATATGCATTTGAAATGTTGAACGATCGCTACCGATCGACGTAATTTTTCTGTCAGAGTCCTACCTTACGCCAACATTTTTATTTCATTTTGTTAGAAATCAAAGTAAAATCATAGTATTGTCGAAATGGGATTTTACAATCTTCTTTGATTAAAGGTGGGTTATCAAAAAATAATGCTGTTGTACGTAGAAATAGATCACTTGACGAATCCCATATAAAAATGTGTACACTCATAGTAAGCAACAGATTTGTAAAATAGTTCTCTAATAATAAAAAAAAAATCAAAAAGTGCCTACAATACCTGGTGTAACAATTAGGGTGTGTCACGCAAATAAAAGCAACCAGTACACAATATCTTATAACATAAAATCGGTGCTCTCTTTGTATGTTTGCGTGTATGTAACTATGTTTACGTGTATGTTTGTTCGCTATCTTCTCCGAATATACTGGACCGATTAAGTTGTATGATAGCTTAAAATTTTGCTAATTTTTCGACTTAGATCGTAGGCCGCTTTTTATTTTCAAAAAAAGTACGAAAAAGGTTTAATTGAATTAAATCGTGTACGTAGCGGAGCGAAGCGTCTGTGGGCGTGGGTTGCACTGGGACAGCTGTTACCTCGGGTGATTCACTATGTTCATATGCTATTACAGCAGCTGTTCATTCAACCAACCATTTTTGGCCCAATGGTAGAATGCCCGCCTACCACGCGGGCGGCCCGGGTTCGAGTCCCGGACGATGCATCCTTTTTTTAAAATTTATATGAATGAATCTCTCTTAATTTAGCGAACCGAAGCGTAGTTCGGGTGACTCACTAGTAACTCTATATTTTGAGCAAATTTAAATGTTTTTTGCTCATTTTCGAACTTTCTAACAGGAATATCCATTTTTTATGCAAAATAAAAGAGATCATGCTAACGAACAGTGATACATTTATAGGTAGATCGCTGTAAAACTACAATTATAGACAAAATATTGTAATCAAGCTTATGCTGTGTCATAAATGTCACATTAGACAATCACAATCCAATGGAATGCAGTAAAACCTGGTTAGTTGACCTTTGTAAGTTGATCACCTGACTAAAATGACCAATTTATAGATAGTGCCGTCTAAATTCCTACACCTTCGCATGTATTTTTTTCTTTGTATGTTGAGTACCAACCACCTGTCTACCCTGACCATGATCGCTGACTTTAAATCCTTTTAAACATATTTCTACCAATGTATGTTGACCATGTACATTCAGAACAAGTGCTGAAGGCCAAGTGTGATGCTTGTTATTATAGTGCTGTAATATTTTTTTTTTCAAAAAGTGTAATTGACAGCGCCCTTATCTATCTAAACTGTTTTGACTACCCGTTCCAAGACAGCATCTCTTATTGAATTTTTTTAGTTTATTTACATCGCAAAATGTCAGAATTTAGCTAATCTACGGATATACATATAGCGGGGTTAATAAAGCGTTTTGAACTGTTGCTCAAAACTGTTTTTCTATTTTTAGCTAGCTGAATCCACTTTCAAAATACTGATAGCAGGTTTGAACTCTTTATAGGGCATCTTATTACAAATAGAATAGAACAATTTTCTTCGACTTCCTTATATACTCTTCAAAAGTTTTATATAGAAATTCAATACCGCTTTTCTAGCTGTTCAGATTTACCAATAAAAGCAGATTCTGCTATATGCATTTTAAAATACCATTGTCAAGAAAATAAGGGTATGATAATTAATTTTAAATTAGCATACCTTCTCGATGATTGCATATAGGCGCGTACCTTGTATTTATAATAAAATTTCATTTATTGAAACGCTCGCCTTAGGAAATTCCTCAAGTACGTATATAATAAAAACGCAAAACAACATCGTGAACACAGTTACTTCTAATAATATGCCATTATGTTATTGCTGAATAAACAGATATACTTACTACTGTAAGTTTTTTTTCCATAAGATTTTCATTGTCCCACGCTACTCAATTTTCTTTGCTGCTTGAAAACAATTGAGCTTAAAAGTATTCAACATAGTAATATGAAATACGCTATACAAACATTTAGCACGCAGTATACTATAGGAATAGTGTCAGTGGTATGAAAGCCCCATCCCGAAGCATACTCATTTTGCCTATATTACAAATTCTAGGACGAAATACTTAAGTACAAGGGGATGCTATCAGAAATCGATTTCAGGAAAGCGTTTGCTGTAAAAACGACCATTGTGAACCGGCATTTGATATTTCAGACAGGTCATCATTCACATTTTTCATAGCTCTTGCTATTATTGGACATCAGATTTTGTTAAAAAGCATTTCGTATTTTAAGTTTTTACTGAGAAATAGGAACTTGGACATTAGTGATAATAGAAAATAGCAGTACAGCATTATTAATGGAATATGCATAATTACGTAATAGCAGCTGTATTTTTTATATTGGGCTAATTGTACCTAAGCGATTAAGGAGTTTAATCACCTCCAAAGATTATTTTTTGTCAATGCTCGATAAGATTAGACAAGAAACTGGTGTTCGTTCTAGATTATTTTGAAAAAAAATAGCTTTTAATACAAGTGCATTTAGTCGAAGGTAGAGGCTAATGAAATTCAATTATTGCGTTTAATCAAAATTTATTATGTAGCCAAATATCAGCTCTTTTTTGCAATAATACAAATTTTTGACAGTCCTTGTTTGAAAAAATAACTAAATTTAAGTTACAGTTCATACGTGTTTATCAAAGATAAAATATAAAGGCGGAAGTTGTCAAGCTATTTTTAATTTCAATGATTAGGCGACCATTTGGAGTATGGTCGGTACAAAGATTACGATTTCGCTTGTATAGAGGTTTTCCGGTCATATTTTCAGATACAATACTTCAGCTAATTGTATTTAAAATTCTAAAGATTTGACAGGCAGCTTTCGCTTTTTTCTAGAAGTTTCGGCTTGCACCTGGGTTGCCATCGCTTCTGTAGCCGTGCGAGGTTCGCTTTTAGCGCGTATGGTTAGATCAAATTTGAAACGCTGCCCATAGGAGCGAACGAGATGTTTTTCTAAAGAATTTAACTCCGTCGCACTCTTACCGTCCGCAGGCCGCCTTGCCCTTTGTGACATGCGATTTTATTGGCTGCAGGTGGTGGCGCGACAGAGGCGTCTGGCGCCAAAAACGTGGCTTGGTTGCGAGGTGTTCGTCACGGGCCGTCTTGGTGAGAAGTGCTGCGTGTTTGAGTGTTAGTGTGTGTCCCGGTTTTGTTTTGTATGACCACCGTTTCTGCAATTTCCGTGGGCCGCAAGGGGCCTTCTTTCCTATATTATTGGGATCTAGTCTGCAGAGCGGATCAATACTTCGGTCTCGCCAGTTTACCGTTCCGTTTTTCCGCGACGAATTCACACCAGACCTTGTCAATTAAGGGGAATCTTTTGGACTGCACGACGCCCACGCTTACGCCTGTCCGTTCGCTGCATTAGCGAGTTCTGCGACCATCACGACGCAAACCCCCGGCAAAACCAATAAGGTAGAGAGTGTAAACGAAATTCATTCATTTGTTCACATATAACTTATATGCTTATTTGCTGGCGCACTGCCGCCTTGTAAAAACGAATTCGCTCATTTGTTTGCTTAATAATCAATATGCAGATTTGCTGAACGGCCATCCTGTTCGAACCGCTTGTAAAAACTAATTCACTTATTTGTTTGCTTCATAATCCATGTGCATATTTGCTGAACGACCATCCTGTTCGAGGCCGCTTGTAGAGACTAATTCACTCATTTGTTTGCTTAATAATCCATGTGCATATTGGCTGAACGGCCATCCTATTCGAGGCCGCTTGTAACACCTAATTCACTCATTTATTTGCTTAATAATCAATGTGCAAATTTGCTGAACGGCTATCTTATTCGAGGCCGCTTGTAAAAACTAATTCACACCTTGATTTGCTTAATAATTTGCTACACGGCTATTCTGTCCGAGGCAACTTGTAAAAACTTATTCACTCACTTTTTTGCTTGATAATCAATGTGCATATTTGCTGAACGGCCATCCTATTCGAGGCCGCTTGTAAAAACTAATTTATTCATTTGTTTGCTTAATAATTAATGTCCATATTTGCTGAACGGCTATCCTATTCGAGGCCGCTTGTAAAAACTAATTAACTTAACAGTGTGTTGGCTAGGTAGTATAGTCGATTAGAGTTAAAGCGTCCCTCAGCTGGGTTATAGAGTTAGCCCATTTATTACTGTGTTTATTACTGTACCAGTTGATCTACATGTGTTTAGATCATTAGAACGGTTAATTGAATGGTGCCTTATGACTTCCCCACGTGTTTGTGCATGCTTATTTTTAGGTTAAGTTATATTCTGTGTCATGATTTATGTACGGTAGAGCCTGGGAGGAGTGTTCAAGCGTTGCAGGTAGATTGGGGACGCTCGTCGCTGCAGTGTTGGAAGACGTGAGGCCGTGCACCTGTATCCTACCTCATTTGGATTTCGAGGTTCGGTTAAGCTTGGGTTTCCAGTTTAAATCTCGTGCCGCTCTATTGTTTTGCAGCGCCCTTTATGTATACCGATACGCTTGCCCTGTGGTGTACCGTTTCTAGGACCACGCCCATCTCCCTGAGTGTATTCAGTCGTAGCCTTTTAGCCTGTTTTGTGATACTTTTTAGGGTAAGTGTTGACGGTTCCCGGACTTGATAAGCAATTGGCACTCCCACGCCTTTGACTGCTTTAAAACAGTTTGATACTGTAACAAGATTTGGAAAACATCACTTCAAATGAACATGTATTCAAGGCTAACAATAGTATCTTATGTTCTTAAGAGCAAGAGTTATACTTAAAGTGGCGGAGCTGCACAGTTTATCTGCCGAGCTTGCGAGGTTTGATAAGTACAGCCGGGCCACATTAGGATAATTTTGTTCTAAATAACATATAGTATTTTCCTTCAAACATTTAAAACACACTAGTGGACCCGTTGAAAAATATTTTGCAATTTACAAAACTTCTTTGTAGACAATGTTTAAGGTATGGCACTATCCATTAGGTAAAACAAAATCTTTAAATTTTAAAAACTACTCGCACGTGACGTTGACTATACACTTGACCATAGCTAAATAGTGGTTGTAAATATTATATATTCCCACTTTATCCAGAGTTTGTTTTTGCGATTTACTAATTGTCATCGCAAATGCTAGTTGCATAGAGAAAATGGACCACAAAGAAAAGCTAGGAGAAGGCCGAACAGAATTTTAAATAATGATTACAAAAGTGATGATTCAATGCAACTTAAACGAAAGAAACTTGGAAGATGGAAAAGTATGAAAAACAGGTATTATATAACGTCTAACGTCAAAAGACGTTTTCACAATATACGTATACTTGTACCAACAGGGAAAGCAATGAACCAGTGTGTAAATGAGCACATCCACATAATTATAATAAGCAGAAAAAACACCTTACAGCGTATGAGCAATACTCATTTTCTTTAACTGTCATTTTTTTAATGTTCTGCATTAAAAGAGAACTTGTATAACATGCATTTATTAACATTTAGGGTACACTTTTACAACAATAACAATTTGCGTGCATCTTTGGGTACGGACTTGAATGCATTGGCCGTTTTACATTTGACATGCTGCGCGCGCTTTTGGCCCAAACTTACATTTTACACATTACTTAATTATTGACACTAAATGAACACATATACTACAATTCCTCCTTCCTTATTAAGTACTCTACATTTAAAAAGCTACCTGTAACCTGTCCGGAGGAAATCTATTTCTTTGAGGTCTTGTTTTTAAATTATTTTCTTCAGTAACCATTTCTGAAGCATCAGTAGCATCAGACAAGTGATTGTCTTGTTCCTCGTGTGATTGTGATAATGATTCACTATGCTTCACAAACGGTATTTCCCTATCTGGTTGTCTATAACAGTATAACCTATTAACATGCCTTTTCCATGTTTCATTACAAGATGTTATTTTAATTTTGTACACATGATTTCCTAAAATTTTACTTATAATTCGCGGAATCCAACAGAGTTTAGCGTATCTGAAATCTTTTGCTAAAGCACGATCTCCCACTTTAAATGTAACGTTCCTTTTACTCTTAAAATTCTGTTTTTGTACGTACTGATGTAGAAAAATATTACAAACAATATAGTGTAAGTTGTTCTTACAAAATGTATCAACAAAAATCAAGTTTAACGATATTTTGGTGAAATGTTCAACTTTCAGCTGCTGTAACTCGATACATATTACACTTACAACAAAAATTAATATACAAAAAATGTCAACAAGCTTGTCTAATTTAACTTTATATTGAACTTTTTTGACGTTTGATCAACCGTTGCGGAGCTATTTGGATAACACCAGTTTTTAGCACCTTTAATCCAAGATGGCTGCTCGCGCGGCGCCCCTCCAAGGTCGAAAACTTGGATTTTTCATCAGGATCCCGACCTGAACAACATATATAAAAACCGTTCATACTCCATTTTTTGTAAGGCAAAGGCCTTTTTTTGTCTCTACAGACTGGACTATATGGACATAGGTCATATTCCAATTTGTTTTTACTTGTTTTGAAATTGTTCTTTAATAATCATTACTAATTCACTAAAATTTAAATTTGTTGTAGTTCTGTAACTAATTGGAATATGACCTATGTCCATATGACATTTTTATCTTAAAATTACTTCCGGAACAAGATAGTAAAGTGTTTTACACCTATCACAAATCACCCTGTATAAATAATGGTTTCTGAATTACAAATTATACTTTCTCAAACTGATTAATCTGAACTACAAATGATGCTTTCTGAATTAAAATTTTGCGTGAGAACTTATTGGGAACTTCTGGTTTTCGTCTATTTCAGTCAACTTATACCATCACCCGTTGCATAGAACTGGCAACGTCGGAGCGAAATTCCCATAAGGAAAGCATTCCCTATCCTCTCCACGCTGTCTTGTCACCCTGAGACGCTCTATAGCAAGCGTTCGCAATCGAACGGTTACGATCGCCCGCAATCGCTTGAAATGTAAGTGAACATCTGACAGCGTTCTTCGGTATCCAGCCAGTGTTGGGAACTGGGAGGGAAATTCCCTTTTTAGAGGGATTTTTTACTTTAAAAGAGATAAAGGGATATTTCTTCAAAAATGGCTATAAAAGAGGGATTTTTTAAAAGTTGGGAAAAATTATCAAAAATACTTTCCATTTAAAAATTAGACTGAGATATAAATAATAAAACTGTAAGCACATTTGCCAATCGTACATATAATGATCGTCAAATAGATTTATTACATTTTCCCGAAGTATTATATTTGTCTTCACGACTGTAGCATTGTAGTCATAACAAAGATACTGCAGAATTAAAGCTTTGCCCGTCAGATGTTTAACCATGGGCGCCGTTAGAATACTTCTCAGGGAGGGGTAATATTTTTTCGATATTGAGATAAGACAAATTAAATTCACAAGGGTCTGAAAAAAGCAACACTTATACGCACCTAAAAATGCTATTAGATTTTAAAAAATATAAAAACCAAGTGCTACAAGGTTTGGAAAAGATACCTGTATCACCAACAAGTTTTGTGTATGTAATTCAAAAGTAGTGGGCATTTTATTTATAAAATTTGCACGCGCAAGGTACATTCAGATACCAGAAATAATAAAATGAATACGTTCTTTACTATATCATTACTTTATGGTTTGGGCATCAAAGCACACAAAATATTGAAGCGTTAGTAATAGCAATACACAATAATGTTGACATAAAATTAATTAACAAATAAAATAATAGATGCAAAAAATATACATACATATACAATAATCTAACAGTAGTAAATCAACCTGGGAGTGAATAAGACTAACTTGAGATAAGTAATGCATTTATTTTAAATATTTGCAAACATTCTGTGCAGGTGCACTGGGATTTGGCGAGCCATTGAATTTATTACTTGAACGTGCCTAGACACAAGAAAACCCAACATCGGTCGGGCCTTAAGGGCGTCAAAAAACGGAAATTTAAATATTGTTTTGTGTCGCGCTGAGTAACAAATTCATAGACCCCTCTCATCTCGATATTTCGGTCATCGGCTTATTTCGGATTATCCAAAGAATCGGCTCTGTAAAGTGACCGGGCCCTTAGGACGTGGTGCGTACTAGACAATCAAGGTTAATGTGATTGTAGATTATTTTTGGAAAAAATCCAGGGAGGGGTAAGCGCCCCTCCTTGCCCCTATATAACGGCGCCCCATGGGATTAACATTAATAGTCTAATAAACTGTACAAAATGCTTACTTCTGAGTATATTTTTCTTCTCCCTATATTCCCTATTTAGTTATTTTATTACAGTTTAAAGACGGCATTTGTAGTGGGCGTTGTTTGAATTATTGTTACCTGCTAAATTGTTTCAAAAAATTTATAAATTTTGTAAGTACCTAAATGTCTTTATTCTGTATTTAATAATGCTACATTTATATTGCGTAGGTACGTTAAATTATTCTATTCTTCAAGGTAAAATTTATGAGTCTAGTTTATTACACGTATGTCGCTTTAAATTTTTCATCAGATTTTAGATTTAATAATCGTTTATTTTGAGCGAGTAGGAGGGATTTTTTGTCAGCTTTAGGGATATTTTGCGTTCGCTAGGGGGAAGGTCTGTGTTGTCGAGTTCCCAACACTGCATCCAGCGTCCAAGAGGGACATGAGACATGAGGGTCATTGTTCTCGCGTAAACACACATAACTTTTTAGTGTTTTACTTTTTATAGTACTCAAAGTCACATCCTTGAAATTTTAGAAAACAAAAACAAGCTTTGGGATTATGTAGCCACGTGCTTATACAGTTTAGTTTGCATCGAGTATCGTTCTGTGCAACTTGCACTGAACTACGCAAGCGCCGACCATCGTCCGCTATCGTCCAACAACAAAGTTTTTCAGTCGAATTGAATTTCGTGCTGGACGGTCGATATCGACCGCTATCGATGGTGACCGTTCGACGTTGTCAGAGTAGGCGCATTCAAGTATATGCATTTGAAATGTTGAACGATCGCTACCGATCGACGTAATTTTTCTGTCAGAGTCCTACCTTACGCCAACATTTTTATTTCATTTTGTTAGAAATCAAAGTAAAATCATAGTATTGTCGAAATGGGATTTTACAATCTTCTTTGATTAAAGGTGGGTTATCAAAAAATAATGCTGTTGTACGTAGAAATAGATCACTTGACGAATCCCATATAAAAATGTGTACACTCATAGTAAGCAACAGATTTGTAAAATAGTTCTCTAATAATAAAAAAAAAATCAAAAAGTGCCTACAATACCTGGTGTAACAATTAGGGTGTGTCACGCAAATAAAAGCAACCAGTACACAATATCTTATAACATAAAATCGGTGCTCTCTTTGTATGTTTGCGTGTATGTAACTATGTTTACGTGTATGTTTGTTCGCTATCTTCTCCGAATATACTGGACCGATTAAGTTGTATGATAGCTTAAAATTTTGCTAATTTTTCGACTTAGATCGTAGGCCGCTTTTTATTTTCAAAAAAAGTACGAAAAAGGTTTAATTGAATTAAATCGTGTACGTAGCGGAGCGAAGCGTCTGTGGGCGTGGGTTGCACTGGGACAGCTGTTACCTCGGGTGATTCACTATGTTCATATGCTATTACAGCAGCTGTTCATTCAACCAACCATTTTTGGCCCAATGGTAGAATGCCCGCCTACCACGCGGGCGGCCCGGGTTCGAGTCCCGGACGATGCATCCTTTTTTTAAAATTTATATGAATGAATCTCTCTTAATTTAGCGAACCGAAGCGTAGTTCGGGTGACTCACTAGTAACTCTATATTTTGAGCAAATTTAAATGTTTTTTGCTCATTTTCGAACTTTCTAACAGGAATATCCATTTTTTATGCAAAATAAAAGAGATCATGCTAACGAACAGTGATACATTTATAGGTAGATCGCTGTAAAACTACAATTATAGACAAAATATTGTAATCAAGCTTATGCTGTGTCATAAATGTCACATTAGACAATCACAATCCAATGGAATGCAGTAAAACCTGGTTAGTTGACCTTTGTAAGTTGATCACCTGACTAAAATGACCAATTTATAGATAGTGCCGTCTAAATTCCTACACCTTCGCATGTATTTTTTTCTTTGTATGTTGAGTACCAACCACCTGTCTACCCTGACCATGATCGCTGACTTTAAATCCTTTTAAACATATTTCTACCAATGTATGTTGACCATGTACATTCAGAACAAGTGCTGAAGGCCAAGTGTGATGCTTGTTATTATAGTGCTGTAATATTTTTTTTTTCAAAAAGTGTAATTGACAGCGCCCTTATCTATCTAAACTGTTTTGACTACCCGTTCCAAGACAGCATCTCTTATTGAATTTTTTTAGTTTATTTACATCGCAAAATGTCAGAATTTAGCTAATCTACGGATATACATATAGCGGGGTTAATAAAGCGTTTTGAACTGTTGCTCAAAACTGTTTTTCTATTTTTAGCTAGCTGAATCCACTTTCAAAATACTGATAGCAGGTTTGAACTCTTTATAGGGCATCTTATTACAAATAGAATAGAACAATTTTCTTCGACTTCCTTATATACTCTTCAAAAGTTTTATATAGAAATTCAATACCGCTTTTCTAGCTGTTCAGATTTACCAATAAAAGCAGATTCTGCTATATGCATTTTAAAATACCATTGTCAAGAAAATAAGGGTATGATAATTAATTTTAAATTAGCATACCTTCTCGATGATTGCATATAGGCGCGTACCTTGTATTTATAATAAAATTTCATTTATTGAAACGCTCGCCTTAGGAAATTCCTCAAGTACGTATATAATAAAAACGCAAAACAACATCGTGAACACAGTTACTTCTAATAATATGCCATTATGTTATTGCTGAATAAACAGATATACTTACTACTGTAAGTTTTTTTTCCATAAGATTTTCATTGTCCCACGCTACTCAATTTTCTTTGCTGCTTGAAAACAATTGAGCTTAAAAGTATTCAACATAGTAATATGAAATACGCTATACAAACATTTAGCACGCAGTATACTATAGGAATATTGTCAGTGGTATGAAAGCCCCATCCCGAAGCATACTCATTTTGCCTATATTACAAATTCTAGGACGAAATACTTAAGTACAAGGGGATGCTATCAGAAATCGATTTCAGGAAAGCGTTTGCTGTAAAAACGACCATTGTGAACCGGCATTTGATATTTCAGACAGGTCATCATTCACATTTTTCATAGCTCTTGCTATTATTGGACATCAGATTTTGTTAAAAAGCATTTCGTATTTTAAGTTTTTACTGAGAAATAGGAACTTGGACATTAGTGATAATAGAAAATAGCAGTACAGCATTATTAATGGAATAT
>OW679197.1:9319131-9502099 GCA_940337035.1 Agriotes lineatus
TTAAACATCTGGACTCTTATCGGACTATCAGCAGGATCTCTTGACAGAATTCTTTCGGTTTTTCTTATCCTCCGATTGGCTCCAAATATTCGCGCGTCACGCGTAATAGTGCCTACAAATTGATAACCGCAATTAAAACGTTCTAAGGTCATTTGGAGGCACGCGAAACGTTACAAGATATACACTCCTGTAATTAGTATAATTTTAGGTGAGCAAAATAATCAGTTTTCGTCTTCCAAGTCATAACACACGCAAAGTTTGGAAGGAAATAAAAATACAATACGTAATGCAGTTCGTGGATATGGTGCTGAAATATAAATTTCCATTTTCCAAAACTTATAAATTAACTTTAATAAAAGTATTACTACAC
The DNA here is from genome assembly GCA_940337035.1 of Agriotes lineatus. Classification (NCBI taxonomy): domain Eukaryota; kingdom Metazoa; phylum Arthropoda; class Insecta; order Coleoptera; family Elateridae; genus Agriotes; species Agriotes lineatus. The sequence goes on from OW679197.1 coordinate 9,319,502, forward strand.
TATTATCCAAAATATTGAATTTAGTTTTTGAGCATCTGTCTTATACTAGCATTTCATTTCTTTTATAGTTTCCCTATTGTTATTAATTGGCATAATAGATTAATTCTTAAATATAACCAAGCAAATGTTTAATTGATACGTATGTCATAGAGTAAAGAAATACTAATCCTAAACTAATGTCGGCCCACCTTCAGTACACCATGTCCAATACTGGCCCACCCAAGGAAGAAAGTCTGGCGACGCCACTGCAGCTGTAGCACGTTAGTTACCAAACACCCTGTACAGTATCTAACTGTTAATTACACAATCTGCTCATTATTATTTTGATAATCAATGTGTATTTATATCGACACTGAAAGATCGAGATCTTGTTAATTAAGCTGTACTAACCAAATACGGACTGAAAGGAGAAGGGGTACAGTTACTTTGATTAATTTCGTAAAGGAGTACAAGGAAAAAAGTTTGAGAACCCCTGATCTATTCGAATAAAATTCGACAATTTTGAGAATCATCAAATATTTTTCCTTGCAAACTAAACGGATCGCATTGTAAAATCACGACTTTGGATCGTGTATTTTTGATAATTCACAGTCGTCTCGCGGTGTTATTACTGACAATATGAGAGTATTGTATGATCACATATTAATAACAATAACAAAATGATTTTACATTGGTCAATATATAATACTACTCTCTTAAATAATTCTTAATTCATGAAAGACTACAAAACTATGTAGTGAGAGTGTACAACTGCACTATAATAAATTACAAATTAAGGTTTAACAAAATTGGTCCTAGGTTATAAGCTCGCATAGTTTGGCGTCACTATAGGCTATGTACAGAAATGCATTTTAAACGACCTCTATTTTAATTGATTTGTTGTTGGACCCATGTGAGTGACTGTACAGTCGGAGCTAAACCTGTGCATTTTTTAAAAAGAACAATTCAATTTTTAACTGGCCTATCTATAATCAAGAATGCGACGAAATTTGTAAATCACGTGAACAATTTATTCATCCAGCATTACATGCCCTTGTTACTGCTATACAATTAACGGGTCTGGGTTACTAGCTGTGAAATTAACTTTGTTCGCCTTATTAGGCTTTAATTAGCGTGGCGACCATGATAAAGATCTCAGCAATGATGTAAAAAGTTTGTCAGCGACCATGACCTACACCTTGGAACCGCAACGTATGCTAGGATATCAGCAGGCAGATGCGATAATGAAGAATTTGCAGTGGAAGTTCAGGTATTGTTGACGAGCTCGCAATAGCGGGAAATCCTGAGCATATAAACACGCAAATTGCGTGTTATAAATAGTCGTCTTGTTTATTATACGGGAAATCACTAGTTAGTAAAATGTTTAATACACCAATGGAAATATCTGGAATTTGCGGATTGATATTTTCTTTAATGGTATGAAGTCGTCTGTTAGTAGAAGTGGAGGCTGCTCGGCGGCCATTTTGTTTTTAATTGACCTAATTAATTTGATATCAAATTAATTGACCTAATTAAAAAAGGGATTAGCTACCGAATTACGCGGATTAGCTACCGAATTACGCGGATTAGCTACCGAATTACGCGAATTAGCTCCCGAATTACGCAATTGACCCGCGGATTAAATTAATTGACCTTGATTGACCCCGCGAATTAAATTAATTGACCTTGATTGACCCCGCGAATTAAATTGATATCAAATTAATTGACCTAATTATTTTAATCGATGTACAGTCGTCAGGATAGCGGCCATTTTGTTTTTAATCGGATCAATTAAAAGTCAATTAAACCGCGAATTAAACCGCGAATCAGATGCTCTAATTAATGTCGCGGATTGACCTAATTATTTTTGATGTGTGCTACTGATTTTATTACGCATTAGCTTCCGATTAAATTACGCGCGGCGGCCATCTTGGATTTCTGGCGGGAATATTTGAAATTTGAATTTTTTCCGATTTTTCTAAGTTTAATTTGTTGGATTTGAATTTCGCGGTGTGTCGGCCATCTTGGTGCGCGCGCACTTCTCACGGCGGTCGTTTTTAATTTTGAATTTTCGCGGAAATATTTTGAATTTCAAACTGGTAGATCTCTTTCTCTCTTATGCCCCATTGGCTGTCTCTCTCGTGTATTGCAGAATGGCTGTTTATATTTAAAAAAATCTCAGCCCGACCGGGATTTGAACCCCTTACGTTCGTGTTGCACAAATTTAGCTACATCCATTAGTGCCACAACACCACGGAGCTGCTTCAGATTTAATGTGAATATCGGAAAGCCATTTCACTACTGTGACGCTACGAGTCTGTGTTTTAAACAACTTATTTTTTCGAAAATTTAAATTTTAAGAACTGAAATGTGTAGCTTGATGTGATTAAAGGTATATGCAATTTTTAAAAAATTGACTTCGCCCGCGATTTCGTCATAATTAATTATTTTATTTTTATCGTTAGGCCCGGTATTACAAAACAGTCAGTGAAAGTTTGCACTTCGGATTCTGCGAATATAGTCCTGAAATAGTTTAAAAATATACTCAAAAATGAATTACTTATTTTATATAGCGAGATCATAATTACGCGGCGGTTATTTTCAATTTTCAACATAAAATGTGTAATTATTCGCAATGGTTTTTGCAGCACAGACAATGGAATTTGCTATGATATCACCGACTCTGTAGAACTTTCTATTTCGTCATCCTCAAATGGCTTAACCGGTCGCATATTTGAGTTCGCTAGATGGCACAACGTGGACCTGGAATGCCGGGCTCTGATTGGTCGCCAACTTCGTGTCCTTCTTGAATGACGTTTGAATTTGAACCGATGATTCTTATTAGTTTTAATTTTATTGTAATCTTTTTTTTACTTACGTAAGTGCACTTGTTGCATATTAGCACCAATAAATATCTATCTATCTATAGATAAACAGACAAGATTTACCCTGTTTTGGTGTTAAGAAATCATCCGATTCAGAAACTACTTAAGCTGAATTGTATGAAACAATAAATAAGTAGTTATACTTATTTATTATTTTGAATTTCGTTGTCTTTTAATACGTGTTGGAGTCGCTGCTTATATTATTTTCTTGCAAAGCTACTGCAGTTTGTGTTGATGTACTTTAAAAGATCTATGAAAATTTATTTTTGTTATAACCTAAATTTTGTTTTCAATTGTATTATGTTCATATTATTTTTGGAATGTTTTAGCGCTAATATATGAGTGACTTAACAAATATTTGTCCGTTATTTTAATTTAAAAAAAAAAGCTTCCTGCGATGTCCCATGGCTGGAGTCGAACCAGCGATCACAGCAAAAAATTTCCATTAAACGATGCTAGTTACAGTTTAAAAAGGACAGACCAGATCTAAAAGAACACGAGTTGATGTCGAGACTAGAGAGAGAGATCCGGCAACAATGTACCTATTCAGAAAATATAACCTTAAACTGAAAACAACCTAACCTAGCAGAAAAAGTGTCAGTTTGCATTAGGGGAGTTTAGTTGCCGCAGAGGTACTGCCAACAAAATTACTAGATGGTCATACAGCATCTCACATAAATTTTCACAAAAATCGACATCATGTCATATAAATTATACAAAAACTGTCATCATGTCACTTGAAATTATATAAAAAACGACATTTTTACTAAACACACGACGAAAATTGAACAAAAATCACACAATTACAAGCCATCTCACATAAATTTTCACAAAAATCGACATCATGTCATATAAATTATACAAAAACTGTCATCATGTCACTTGAAATTATACAAAAAACGACATTTTTACTAAACACACCACGAAAATTGAACAAAAATCACGCAATTACACGCCATCTCACATAAATTTTTACAAAAATCGACATCATGTTACATAAACTATGCATAATTTTGCAAATGTTTTACACTTTTTATAAAATGCATCGCTCAAAATTAAAAGAAATAGCAATTTCATTGAAAAAATCTACTAACACAATCATTTCGATAAACAAAATTCAAAAAATCTTATACTTTTGACGGAAATATATGTATGTTGACCACAAATTAACATAATTTTTAAATAAAAACGCGCAATTCGTTGAAAAAAAATATTCTGACACCACCAAAACACGCAATTTCATTGAAAAATATATATATGTTGTCCACAAATTAACATAAATTTGAATAAAAACACGTAATTTTGTTGAAAAAAATGTTCTGGCCCCGTCATTTCACTTAAAATTTTACAAAACTGCCATCATAACACTTGAAATTATACAAAATATATGTATGTTTATCACAAATTAACATAAACCTGAATAAAACACACAATTTCGTTGAAAAATTTGCAAATGTTTTACACTTTTTTATAAAATGTATCGCACAAAATTAAAAGAAATCACAATTTTCTAAATTATATCACGCTATTATGAAATCGTAGATTGATTTTTTGAAATTTTACACTTTGTAACTGTAAAATAACTGCAAATACTAATATTTTAGCTTTAGACTTTGTAATTATTGCAGATTCGAGAAAAAAACAAAGCAGAGTAGAAATAAAAAACACAAACACTTTGTAATAAACAAATATATTGTTCTTATTTCGTATAATACTTAATAATATAAATATAAATGTACAGGAGAATGTCTTATTTCTAAAAATTCGCTAGCAATTTACAAAACTGTAGTTTGAGGTGCACGACATTTCAAATTAAAATGACTGCAAGTAATAAAATCAGAATTTCATTGTGTAATTTTAAAGTTTAAGGCGCTCCCAGTCCATAATTCCATTCGTATTTGATGTTGATGACATCTGCCTTAGAGGCGTTTTTCTAACGGCCCTTTTTTGGAGGCGTTTCCTTATCGATGTTCTTCTGACTGAACCTTTTGATGTGGACTTGGATGAGTAGCTGGTGTTTTTAATTTATATTCTAAATCAGACTCGCAGTTATCAGTTTCCATTCCGGTTTTTCTTATAGTACCAGTCGGGGTTGGCTTCTTTTGCTGTTTAGGTTTAGCTAGCAGCACATTAGGAACGTTAAGGTCTTTGATGTAATCAGCAAACTGTAGGCGTCCGGGTGGATTAATAGTTTTTAGAGGCCGCAGAGTGTCGTGAATTAAATCGACTATGTTAGACGCAGGTAAAATTTCACCTTTATAGTAACGGTACCCTTGTGATCCCAGCTCACATCGCTTGAGGTACTCAAAATGCGTAGGAAAACTTCAGCTTTTTTCTTAAAAGTTTTGGGAAGTGTAGATAAAATAACGGCATTTGATAGGCTGTCACTGGTTGTTTCAATAGGTATTTTGATTGGCTGCCGCGCCTGGTTTGTGAAATGAAGGAATCGTTGTAACACTTGATTGTACTGGATCCATTTATCGTGATCAGTTAATTTGGACTTTAAAACTTTTTGCATTTCGTCATCAAGCTGTGATAATATATTTTTCTCCGCATCATCGCCAGACTTAAGACGTTGGACAAATTCCGGCGATACAATCAACATCTTCCGCTCTTTGTCCATTTTAGTCGAAAAGGAGCTCAGTCGTTTGTTCTGGTAGAGCCGTCGTGAATAAACTAGCTTAAAATCAAGACTTTCATAATAAATATATAAAAAATATGACAGGTACGGGAATCGAATCCAGCAATTTTCGAAACCGGTTTGATATATATTTATTGAAGGACTTGACCATCAGTTGACGTTTTATTAATATTTGTCGTGATTCGTCATCGCTGAAATTTTACAAGAGTCAACCTGTCTGCTATGCGGCGCACGCAATGGTCCCACCTCTTTTATTTTAAAATTTGTAAAACCAGATGTCCAAGCCGATACCGCACTACTCGTTTTAAGTGATTGTGCTCTGTTACCTGGTGCATCTGAAGATGGCTCCCAGACGAATTAATAACTGTCAGGATGCAGCCGTACCTTACAGCAGGACATCAATTGTAGAATCAAGTAAGAAAAAGACAAAACTAAGTAAGAAGATGCAGTTTTCAAATAAAAGCCAACACCGGGAAGCGCTAGCATCACCGCAGATAATAGTTGGTGACGAAGAAACCCTGGGACCATCGTCACAGCTAACCGGACATAGCGAAGATTTGAGGTTGGTCGTGCAGGAGCCCATGCAGCACTGTGACGTAATAACGGACACCCCGCCCGAGGACAACCAGCTCCGTCGTGAGAAGAAGCGGACATTGTGTAATTTTTGTATGCCTCTAAACAATACAATTGCAGAATCATGTAAGAAAAGGACAAAGCCAAGTAATAAAACGCAATTTTCAAATAAAACCCAACATCGGACAACACTACTACCACCACAGATAGAGGTTGTTGACGAAGAGACCCGGGGCCTGTCGCCTGATCAAACAGTATGCATAGCTGTGACGTAACAACGGACACCCCGACCGAGAACAAACATATCTTCCATGAGAAACGGTTATTGTGTGATTTTTGTATGCCTCTAAACATTAGTTTTAGCAAAGTTGTTCATTTAGGCCTGGATTCTTATAAAAACTTTTCACCTGTGGCAAGAATTCTGAATACCGATGGATTAGGTGTTTCATTCACGGCGGATGCGTTTATTGTTTTTCTGGAGGCTCTACCGGACATGTTTGTGATGGCGAAACAAGGATCTTTTAAATGTGATTTAAGTGAACATACAGTGGAACATGTGACCAGCGACACTTGCAGGATTATTCCAAAGGACCCCGTCAGCAAATTTACACTTTACGTGACGTATGACGCGCTGTCAAATTTATTGCCTATGTATGATTTGATGGTAGTTAAAATCAACGACTTGAAACGTGCACAATGTAATTTCGAAAAGTTTGCTGCATCAATAAGGCAGAGGTCCTCAACATCAAATACGAATGGAATTATGGACTGGGAGCGCCTTAAACTTTAAAATTACACAATGAAATTCTGATTTTATTACTTGCAGTCATTTTAATTTGAAATGTCGTGCACCTCAAACTACAGTTTTGTAAATTGCTAGCGAATTTTTAGAAATAAGACATTCTCCTGTACATTTATATTTATATTATTAAGTATTATACGAAATAAGAACAATATATTTGTTTATTACAAAGTGTTTGTGTTTTTTATTTCTACTCTGCTTTGTTTTTTTCTCGAATCTGCAATAATTACAAAGTCTAAAGCTAAAATATTAGTATTTGCAGTTATTTTACAGTTACAAAGTGTAAAATTTCAAAAATCAATCTACGATTTCATAATAGCGTGATATAATTTAGAAAATTGTGATTTCTTTTAATTTTGTGCGATACATTTTATAAAAAAGTGTAAAACATTTGCAAATTTTTCAACGAAATTGTGTGTTTTATTCAGGTTTATGTTAATTTGTGATAAACATACATATATTTTGTATAATTTCAAGTGTTATGATGGCAGTTTTGTAAAATTTTAAGTGAAATGACGGGGCCAGAACATTTTTTTCAACAAAATTACGTGTTTTTATTCAAATTTATGTTAATTTGTGGACAACATATATATATTTTTCAATGAAATTGCGTGTTTTGGTGGTGTCAGAATATTTTTTTTCAACGAATTGCGCGTTTTTATTTAAAAATTATGTTAATTTGTGGTCAACATACATATATTTCCGTCAAAAGTATAAGATTTTTTGAATTTTGTTTATCGAAATGATTGTGTTAGTAGATTTTTTCAATGAAATTGCTATTTCTTTTAATTTTGAGCGATGCATTTTATAAAAAGTGTAAAACATTTGCAAAATTATGCATAGTTTATGTAACATGATGTCGATTTTTGTAAAAATTTATGTGAGATGGCGTGTAATTGCGTGATTTTTGTTCAATTTTCGTGGTGTGTTTAGTAAAAATGTCGTTTTTTGTATAATTTCAAGTGACATGATGACAGTTTTTGTATAATTTATATGACATGATGTCGATTTTTGTGAAAATTTATGTGAGATGGCTTGTAATTGTGTGATTTTTGTTCAATTTTCGTCGTGTGTTTAGTAAAAATGTCGTTTTTTATATAATTTCAAGTGACATGATGACAGTTTTTGTATAATTTATATGACATGATGTCGATTTTTGTGAAAATTTATGTGAGATGCTGTATGACCATCTAGTAATTTTGTTGGCAGTACCTCTGCGGCAACTAAACTCCCCTAATGCAAACTGACACTTTTTCTGCTAGGTTAGGTTGTTTTCAGTTTAAGGTTATATTTTCTGAATAGGTACATTGTTGCCGGATCTCTCTCTCTAGTCTCGACATCAACTCGTGTTCTTTTAGATCTGGTCTGTCCTTTTTAAACTGTAACTAGCATCGTTTAATGGAAATTTTTTGCTGTGATCGCTGGTTCGACTCCAGCCATGGGACATCGCAGGAAGCTTTTTTTTTTTTTTTAAATTAAAATAACGGACAAATATTTGTTAAGTCACTCATATATTAGCGCTAAAACATTCCAAAAATAATATGAACATAATACAATTGAAAACAAAATTTAGGTTATAACAAAAATAAATTTTCATAGATCTTTTAAAGTACATCAACACAAACTGCAGTAGCTTTGCAAGAAAATAATATAAGCAGCGACTCCAACACGTATTAAAAGACAACGAAATTCAAAATAATAAATAAGTATAACTACTTATTTATTGTTTCATACAATTCAGCTTAAGTAGTTTCTGAATCGGATGATTTCTTAACACCAAAACAGGGTAAATCTTGTCTGTTTATCTATAGATAGATAGATATTTATTGGTGCTAATATGCAACAAGTGCACTTACGTAAGTAAAAAAAAGATTACAATAAAATTAAAACTAATAAGAATCATCGGTTCAAATTCAAACGTCATTCAAGAAGGACACGAAGTTGGCGACCAATCAGAGCCCGGCATTCCAGGTCCACGTTGTGCCATCTAGCGAACTCAAATATGCGACCGGTTAAGCCATTTGAGGATGACGAAATAGAAAGTTCTACAGAGTCGGTGATATCATAGCAAATTCCATTGTCTGTGCTGCAAAAACCATTGCGAATAATTACACATTTTATGTTGAAAATTGAAAATAACCGCCGCGTAATTATGATCTCGCTATATAAAATAAGTAATTCATTTTTGAGTATATTTTTAAACTATTTCAGGACTATATTCGCAGAATCCGAAGTGCAAACTTTCACTGACTGTTTTGTAATACCGGGCCTAACGATAAAAATAAAATAATTAATTATGACGAAATCGCGGGCGAAGTCAATTTTTTAAAAATTGCATATACCTTTAATCACATCAAGCTACACATTTCAGTTCTTAAAATTTAAATTTTCGAAAAAATAAGTTGTTTAAAACACAGACTCGTAGCGTCACAGTAGTGAAATGGCTTTCCGATATTCACATTAAATCTGAAGCAGCTCCGTGGTGTTGTGGCACTAATGGATGTAGCTAAATTTGTGCAACACGAACGTAAGGGGTTCAAATCCCGGTCGGGCTGAGATTTTTTTAAATATAAACAGCCATTCTGCAATACACGAGAGAGACAGCCAATGGGGCATAAGAGAGAAAGAGATCTACCAGTTTGAAATTCAAAATATTTCCGCGAAAATTCAAAATTAAAAACGACCGCCGTGAGAAGTGCGCGCGCACCAAGATGGCCGACACACCGCGAAATTCAAATCCAACAAATTAAACTTAGAAAAATCGGAAAAAATTCAAATTTCAAATATTCCCGCCAGAAATCCAAGATGGCCGCCGCGCGTAATTTAATCGGAAGCTAATGCGTAATAAAATCAGTAGCACACATCAAAAATAATTAGGTCAATCCGCGACATTAATTAGAGCATCTGATTCGCGGTTTAATTCGCGGTTTAATTGACTTTTAATTGATCCGATTAAAAACAAAATGGCCGCTATCCTGACGACTGTACATCGATTAAAATAATTAGGTCAATTAATTTGATATCAATTTAATTCGCGGGGTCAATCAAGGTCAATTAATTTAATTCGCGGGGTCAATCAAGGTCAATTAATTTAATCCGCGGGTCAATTGCGTAATTCGGGAGCTAATTCGCGTAATTCGGTAGCTAATCCGCGTAATTCGGTAGCTAATCCGCGTAATTCGGTAGCTAATCCCTTTTTTAATTAGGTCAATTAATTTGATATCAAATTAATTAGGTCAATTAAAAACAAAATGGCCGCCGAGCAGCCTCCACTTCTACTTCTGTTTTTTATGGTCACTTCGTCGTCATTAGTTAAACTACCGAATAAAGTTATTATATAATTCAGTCAAACGAAACTATTATGTGGTTGCAAAAACTATTAAATTTAAGGTGAATCATTAATGATTGATTTTTTGTAGTTTTATCATGGCCCGTTTTCTTGACATCAATTAAAGGAAAATTGGGGAATTAAGTTTCCACGTGAAAATACAATGTATAAATAGATAGATTTAAGTTTTTGGTAATCAACAGTAATATCCCACGTGCATTAAAATTGCTGATTAAACTTTGACGTTTTCTGTTAGAATGTTTTGCTAAGAAATATATCAGAATTTTTAGCGGAAAATTTAGCGAGACATATTTTTTCAGAGCAAAACAGTTTGATAGAAAATCGTCATTGCATGCACGCAAAATATTCGGCATGATTATTTTCCTGAATAAATAGATAAAATTTACTTTTTAAAGCACCTTTGCTAATAATGTCAAAATTGTTCAGGAGCGATTAAATTCTGACACATTTTTAACCGTCGTTATATATTGACATTTGTATTTTAATTATTATTATACTGACAGAAACTATGGTAATTACGCATTATGGATACAAAGAAAATAATCACTTATAATACCATGAGTAGTCAAAGTTATGTCGACTATTTTTGCGGTGGTGTCATGAATGTCCATTGCGCTTTGGTACGATTAGGACGAGTGCGCCAGCACGAGTCCTAATCCTAACCGCAATGGACATGAGTAGTGATACCACCGCAAAAATAATCTACTCAACTTTGACTAAGAATGGTATTCGAGGGACTATTTAATGAACCAAACTACTTTTTCAAATTAGTTTTCAGTAAATCTAGCAACAAACTACGCAATTTCTATAGTAACAGAACACTAATATTGACTTTTTCTAATAAAAATAGCAGTTGTTAAAAATAGTCACTTGAATACCTTCTAGGAAGATATATCCGCTGATATTTTTTTGATTGGTCAAGAAACGTCAGAATTCTGGATTTTCATTGGTTACTTTTTGACAGATGACAGGTGAATTGAATAGTCAATAGAAACTGTGTAACATCTATTCAGAGACCTCCTGGGGTGTTGACTTCCAATTTAGTCAATACCGTATTTCAGAAACAGTAAGTAATAGATATAACCCCATTAAATTAATAAATAAAAAATGGTTTTTTAGTGACTAATTTTTAACCACATTAGAAATTCGAATATTTTTCTTATGGCAATAACGACACTTTTGTCATCTGTCAGACGTCATTTTTGTTTATTATAGTCTAAATTTTTTCATAAAGCACCTACTTTGCCCTTAACTTTCTTACATAAACTATTAAACGCTTGTATTATTGATATAGTATATCCCCTTCATTCCATTTGTCATGCCTAGCAGGCTTTGAATGTGCATTTTGGTAATGGTGTAAGGGACAGTTGGTAACAAAAAAATACCAAAATCAAAGTAAAATTTGACAGTTCATCATTCTTCCTTTATCAAGTGAATTAAAGTTGTTGAAAATAACGTAACTGATCCCTGTACTTCAGAAAGATGCCACAATTGGGTTTTCTATAACTGAACTACTTTCCAGAAGTTACAAAATGTCAATGTCATTTTGACATTAGTAACTGTTTTGTAACTAAATATTTGATATACTTGTAAAAACTTGTGATAACTCGGGGAGGGCCGAAAAACCTTGAAAATTTCGGTTTTTTTTTGGTTTTTTGCTTATATCTTCTGAACCATGCATTTTTCGAGAAAAACACAAAAATACAAAGTTGTAGAGCATTACATTTCCTTCAATTTTAATTGGTCAGAATTATTTGTTGACCCAATACTTACCGAGATACAGTAGTTCGAAGATGGAACAAATTTCTCAAAATAAAAAAAAAGAGAAATGCAGGTTTTTGCCTCATAACTTTTATTTTTCAACATGTCTATGTATACTACACAATGTTATCGGCGCGTTTGCACAAAAAATAATAATGTGTTTTTGATTATAGTACGCGTTGTGATTGCACAAAAAATATTGTGTATGCCACGTTCGAGAAATATTTGTCTTCCTCGGAATAATTTAGCGGACTCGACTTCGTCTCGCTGGCCAAATATTTTTCGGTACGCCAAACAGTCATTTCGCTGCCAAGATATGCAAATAACTATTTTTTACATTACTAATTAAATCTTTGATAACAGGAAATTGATTACTAATCTCTTCGACGACACGATTTAGTTCGTTGTTGTGTGAATTATATTGTAAAAAATTACATTTTGTTCACATTTATCATGTAATCATTTGACAATATAAGTGAAATTTTTTCACTAGGTACACTCTCGGATAAAAATATTGCAATACATGTACATCGATATTTTATTTATTTTTGCGAATTGAAAATATGGGTATCTTCAGATGGTTCTAATTCAGAGAAGGACGAAGTGTTAAGAAACTATTATATTTAAAGAAAAATAAATCAAAAGCAGCGAAAAGTGGTTGCGGGAAATATTTTTACACAGAGAGCAGCTCGGAGAATATCATCAATTGGTGCCACAATTAATTAACGAAGAAGAGACGTTCTACAGCTACTACAGAATGGACCACGGCGTAGCCTGGGAGGGGCAGGGGTGGGCACGTGCCCACCCCTAAACATTTATAAAGAGCAAAAGGCAGTTGATTTATAATCGTTATTGCAATTCACATTATACATTTGAAAAAAGAAGCTACGATCTGCAGCAGATTTGCGGAAACTGATGATATTTCAACTTATAATTTTTGTAATTTGTAAAAAATGAAATGAAAGCTATAATAATAATAATAGTAGCTGATTGTGTAATTAAATGTATGCCCTCCTCTAACTGGAATCCTGGCTACGCCCTTGGAATCGACCAACATTGTTAGAATTTATTAGTATCAAAGATCAAACCTTTATTGTAATCTTGACATTTCAAACACAGCGAAAATGTTTAGTTGTTTGGTAATAACCGCAGAACAGAAAAACCTAATGGTTATCTAACGCTTGCGCATCGCTAACGAGCGGCGTCCACGGTCCACCCAAATTTGGGCCGGTTGGAAATTACAAACTGGTTGGTGGCCGTGGGTGGCTAGTGCTGGCTCGGTGGGACTGCGGCCTTCTGCACATAACTTTTTCCAGGGGTTTAATCAAATAAAATGAAATAGAATAGTTATTTGTATAATAATCATAAAAATTAGAACTTTCTGCACCGAGTGCAGCATTTACAACCCAACCGTAGGAAGGGTTGCAAGAGTCAAAGTAGGAAAACATATTACATGACTGTTATTAGTTATTACTATGTTCTTCCATTGACTTGCCATTTTCAAAAACCTTGTTGGCAATTCCTGCAATATGTTCCTCTATTTCAATACCTTCAGTTTGTTCACAAAGAAGAAACGATATGGGATTATTCTTTTTGGTTAAATTCCAAATATGTATTGCAATGCTCATTCTGTGGATATATAAATTAATTTTTTCTACTCCTTTATTAGTAAATTGCTCATTAAGCACTGTTTACTTGATTAGTAAATTCGTTGTTACAAACAGTGTTACGTAATGACTAACACGTAATTTTTTTTATTACGTTACAGTTAGCTTCTGTTGTTTGTACGAAGCGGTGTAGGGATGTGACTGCAGCCGCCTAATTTTTAAGATGGTGTGACAGATAGTTTGACAGTTAATAAAATATTTCTTTTTCGTTTAACGAAATGAGTGTGATCGTAGAAAAAGTATAGTACGCAACTCGAGCTATAGAGCAATTACACGCTCGTGGAATTACATACGCGCCGCTACGCGGCTTGTGCGTAACTTTTCCAACTCGCGTGTAATATGCTTCCTACAGCTCTCGTTGTGTAATATACTATTAATCGAAAATACAGTACGAGAACATCAACAAGAATCACTAGAATGAAGCCGTCATTCACGAAGAAGCTGGGGGAATATACAAACAGAAAACATGCAGCCCCAAAGAACTGAATAATTTTCCAAAAATGACATCAACGTAGTGGCCTCGTCACAACATCAGACAATTTAATTTTCAAAGGTTACACAGTAGCTTATATAAAAATTACAAACTAATATTTACGATTGTTACTAACAACCTGGTCCAAAAAATCTGCAAAGGGCTTTACTCGAAACTTCTCTGGTAAGTGAATGTGATACTAAATATTTTAAAAATCAAATTAAACTAGGGGCGAAAATATCTTAATGTTCTAAATAATATTGAAACAATAAAAGGAAATACTTGGTAATGCAAATTACATATATTTTCAAATTTAAAAAAATATTACCGGTTGTGGAATTTGAACTACTGCGAATGCGATTTCAGTTCCATTCGTGTGCTGCGCAAGGACATCTCGCGGCTGTGCGATGCGTAGCGGTGTTAAGGTTGGGGCTTGGCTTATGCCGAAAGAATAGGCACACATTGCTAAATAAAAAATCTGGTGTGATACACGCACACAACTTCCTTTTACAGTAATTTTATAGTTACCCAAAAATGTAATTTTTAATTTTTAAGCTTTTTAAAAAATTACAAATTTTACAAAAATTGTACAAAATGGAGCTTTAGTTTAAGAGACAAATTTTCTCTAAAATTTTTGGCGGAATTCAAAAATGTAATAATATACCGGGTGTTCTATTTATAATAGGAAAATAATAAAGAACAAAAGAAACCAATTTTAGAGGTATTCAACTGGAAAATCACCTATCTCACATCAATACACATTAAAAATGTACTAAAAATCTAAAGTTAAAAAAAAATCGATAGAGCCGTCAGAAGTAGATGAAGTATTTGAATATGGTGATATATGGACATCTTTAAAAGAGGATGCTAGTAGACCTAAAAGAAATAAATATTATGATGGAATATATGGACCTAGATATGATTTAGCTTCTAGAGAATTTATGATGGGTTCAGAAATTATAAAACCGAGTAATGATGATTTTTTCTTGGATAAAGAACTTGTTCAACTTTCATCAGGATTAAATAAATTATTGTTTTTAGAGAAGTACCAGACAGATCTGAATACACGTCGGAAGATCATTATACATTTACTGAATTGATTAGAAAAACAAATTCAATGTATCAAAATTATAATCCAAGTTTAAATAAACCACTAACAAGTAAAGAAAGCAAATGGAAAGATTTAATTAAACCAATATGGAAATATTTTAAAGGATCTCCAATACATCGTAGTAAAAGTACAGCTACACAAAATGATTTGTGATTTTTGGGCTAAAGTTGTAAAATATTTAACGAAAGGTAAAACTGCTTTGGCAGCCGGGCAAATAAATATTGTAAATGAGGTTGTAGAGTCTCTTGAAAAAATTGAAAACCATGCAGAGGCCGCAAAAATGATTTTGAAATATATAAATAACGATAATCATCCTTATCAAGTACTAGCTGGAGGACTAGTTAGTTCCCTGGCAACAATTGGTGTTTCCGATATTGTTGATTTTGGAAAAGGAATTTTCCCGCTTACAAAACGTGTATGTGGATGATTATATTTGTTTGCTGCTTTCCCTTAACAACAGAACTTAATATTATTATTAAGATTTGTTTTAATTAATCCTAGTGACAGGTGACAAACCAAAAGATTTTTTCAAACATTTAGAAAAATTTCGATTAGCGGCGGGTAAAATATAATAAGATAACTCGGAATGTATCGCCTATTAACATTTTCGGCAGGCAACAAGCCGCGACTTCGTCTTGGCTTGTACTTGCCTACCTCAAATGTTAATAGGTCCTTACATTCCTTGTTACTTAAATAGCTATTATGATACAGTTATAAATACGAAACGATTTCATAAAGAACGGTATTATTTCGATGCAGCAAAAGATTTACAACAACAACAATTAAAAGTTCATAAAAATGTGTATAATTTATTAGTGCAGGAAGAAGAAGAAGAAGAACAAAGAAGAGATGAACAATTACATAGACCAAAAACAATTTATTCGCTTCCCCGTAAACCTTCTTTGTATACTCTAAACTGATGAAATACTAATAAATGAATTTTAAATTTTTATCCAATTAACAACAAAAGTAAATTATAGATGCGTGGAAAAATAACAGAGGAGTTCATATAAAAATTAATTCCATTTCATTAAAATTAACAAACAGACAACTAAATCACTTAATTCTTATACCAACAAGCGATAAAAATGCTTTAAAATGTGTAAAGAAATTAAAAATTATAAGTTTCAGAAAGGTATTTATAGATTCACTTCCAAAAAATTTTCAAAAAATGAATCGGGAATGTTATTTCAAAATAATCACGCAAGGTGTTATATAATCAGAAGAGACACAGTGTTTTATTTTGATTCATCAGGTAATAAACCATATTCTTTTATCTTAAAAACTTTTAAAACTTAAAATTGTACACAATAAAGTAATAGTACAGGTAGATGGTACAAACATGTGTGTACATCTCTGTTTAATCGTTCTAAAATTAATGGAAACTATGGAATTTAATCAGGTTATAAAATCCATTCAAAAAAATAAGATAAAGTTGATAAAAACATTTCTCTTATAAATAATGTGCAAAACAAAGAAAGACTTTGCTAAATTATTGCGAGAACAATATAAAGTCAACAGGAACATTTTATCCAAATCATAATACAGATTTAAATAAACATGATGAGATCCCATTTAATTTTAATGTGATTGAAAAATCAATAAATGTTCATAGAAGGTATCTATATATACGAATTTCTATAAAGGCAGCTGACAGAAAATCAAATATTAAAACCAAAGTGCAACTAAGTGATGGATGGGTTTCAAAATTATTTAAATCGTTTAAAAACTCGGTAATATTTCAATAGCTTCTTTAATGAAAATGAGAGTAAACTGGTCGGATAAAAATATTGGCAAGAGTCTAGTAAATGGTTTTGACGCAAGAGATAAAGCAAGCGAAGGAGGAATTCATGAAGCTATAATTTATTTAGGTGATTTTTTCCATGATTTATGGACGATGTTAATACTTTTATATTTGATTTAAAATGTTAACTGATTTTAGAAAAAAATAAAAATCCAAACGCATCCATTATAATTGAAGAAATGAGTTGCCTGATGTATATAAACAAATATCAAGATATGGTAATATTAGCTTTAAAAGAAGCCATGACTTCCAATCTGTAGAAATATAATTTTACTTTTAATGATATTTAGTGTTTGGAATATAATGTATGGGGAGATAGATTTAATGTAACTTTATCCGATCATTATATTGGTTCTGGATTTATTTATTGGGCTGTTATTGGATTTGTAGAAAAATCATCTTTCAATACTCAAAATAAATATATTAATTTTACTCCTGCGTCAATTAGATATCTATTGATAGAAAGAGATGGACAAGAATATTCTCCAGAAAGACAAAACTATGATCCTGATAGAAAAATATACTTGATGGCATTTTCAAGATCTATGGATTATGATAGAGCCAAGTATGGAGCAAGTCGAAATATCGAAAGTTATCATACCCCAGATTCATTTTTCAAATGGAATTTTCTACATAATATAGATATGAGAGTAGTAGTGGGCCCCCTAAACTAGAGCAATCTGTCAATCAAACCATTAAATTGATTGACCTAATTAAACCCTCGAATTAAATCCGCGGATTGACCTAATGCGCACGTCAGCCCTTTGGGCTTTTTGTACTGTCGGGAGTTTTCAAGTTAGCAGGCCGACATCCGTATCTTTTACTAGACTTGCAATGTCCCCTACTAGCTTGCGGTTGTCAATAGAGTTAAGGCTCCAATCGAGTTGGTGTCTTTTACGCTCTAATGCTGGGCATTCAAAGAGGATATGATAGGCTGTTTCATCATCCTCTTGGCATAGTCTGCAAACAGGTTCATCTCTATAGATATTGATTCTGTGCATAAATTCTCTGAATGCTCCAGTGCCTGTTAGTAGACTGACTACTTGCTTGATTCGAGTTCTGTTCAGTCTCAACAGGGTTTTGGTGGTTTGTAGATTCGGAGTTTTTAGCAATCTTTTGCAGTGTGTTGCTTGATTGTAGTTTCTCCACCTTAGTTGGTGTGCGGTATTGACCCACTCATTAATGGCTGAGCGGGCTTGGTTTTTCTGAATGCTTAGACCAGGTTCTGGACCGGTCATTGCATTACGGGCTGCTTCTTTTGCAAGCTTGTCCGCCTTTTCGTTTCCTGCAATATCTTGGTGACCTGGGATCCAGCATAATTTTACTGTATCTCCCTGGCTTAAGGTTTGAAGTTTAGATTTGCATTCCTTGACCAGTCTCGATGAAGTACTGAAAGCGTTTAGCGCTTTCAGTGCTGCCTGACTGTCTGAGAGAATGTGTATGTCTCGATTGAGCAGCTTCTTTTCTATGCTGATGTTTGCACATACGTTAATAGCTTGTACTTCAGCCTGAAAGATGTTACAAAACTTTCCTAGACTGACTTTTTCGTTGGTTCTAGGATTGGTACTGTACACACCGGAGCCTGTACCCCCTTCAAAATTAGATCCATCAGTGTAAAAAATGATGTTCTTATTTGTTGGAGTTGGTAGTTGGTCCGGATTCCAACTTGTGTGTACAGTAAAATTCTTTTCAAAGTCATAGGCTTTGATTATAAGATCAGAACCCATTTCTAATATTGGGTTGTTGATGTGTGACATGATCTTGCCATGTCCTAGATTATTAGCTGTGGTCATCCAGTGACCAGTACTTTGTAATCTGTAGGCTGCCATTCTGGCTTTACCTTCCAAGAAGATGTGCAGAGGTGGCAGGTTTAAAATAGCATTCAGTGCTTGTCCTGAGGTGCCTTTAAAGACTCCAGTGATGCACCGATTAGCTAGATATTGTATTCTGCTGATTTTGTGGATCGCAGTTGCTTGTTTTATTTTGGGCCACCAGGCGATTATTCCATATGAAATTATTGGTCGAACCATGGTTTTGTACAGCCAGAGGGTCAGTTCCGGTTTGAGCCCCCACGTACCACCTATGGCTCTTTTCCCAATTACTAATGTTTGTATGCACCTGGTGATTGTTTTGTCTAAGTGGGAGTTCCAAGTTAGTTTGGAATCGATGGTTAAACCTAAGTACTTAACCTCGTTCTCCCAGTTGACATTTGTCTCAAACAGTTTTATGTCGATTCTGTTCGTGATGTTCTTTCTACGAGTGAAAGCAACGAGAGTGGCTTTGCTGGGATTAATTCTAAGATTATTCTCTAGACACCACTCTTCGGTTATCTTTAGTGCTGATTTCATTATATTGTCTACGGTTCTTTGGTATTTACCTTGAATCAGTATGACAATGTCATCAGCGTATCCTTGAGTGTAGTAGCCTTTGTTATTGAGTTGGATCAGCAGTTCATCAACTGTGAGGCACCACACGAGTGCAGAAAGAACTCCTCCCTGTGGACATCCCCTTGTCGCCTGCACTGTCTTTTCCTTGTCAAATAACTTGACTTTTACAACTCTAGTGTTGAGCATTGCCATAGTCCATCTTATCGTGGTGTTATCGATCTGATGATTTGTCATTGCTATTTCAATAGAGTGGTAGGAGGTGTTGTCGAAGGCACCTTCTATGTCTAGAAATGCTCCGACTGCGTACTCCTTGTACTCCAAGGTTCTCTCAATTTTCCCCACTAGTTGGTGTAGGGCGGTTTCACATGACTTCCCTGTTTGGTAAGCATGTTGATATTTGTGAATCGGGAGTGAAGTTAGGGCTTCCTCCCTCCAGTACCTGTCTACTAATCTTTCCAACGTTTTAAGGAGGAATGACGTTAGGCTGATAGGTCTGTAAGATTTAGCTTCTGCATAGCTGCTCTTACCAGGCTTAGGAATAAACACTACTTTAGTCACTCTCCAGGCTTGGGGAATGTAGCCTAAGGCAAGACTTGCTTGGAACATGTCTTTGAGTGGGTTCAGCAGTATATCTATCCCTTTCTGCAGCATTACGGGTTGTATGCCGTCGTTTCCAGCAGATTTGAAAGGGCTGAAGAGGCTAGTTGCCCATCTAATCCTTTCTTTGCTGACTATTCTCTTAGCTGTTTCCCAGTCTTCCCTCCTAGGGGTATGATTAGGTTCAGCCAGAGTAGGTTGTTCCACTGCTCCGGGTAGGTGAGTTTTTATCAAAAGAGATAAAGTCTCCTCTTCCGTTGTAGTGTATTCTCCGCTTTCTTTTTTAAGAGTGCCTACTGGGTTCATGGCTTGCTTTGAGATGATTTTGTGGAGTCTAGCTGTGGATCGCGTGGTCTCCACCTCCTGGCAAAACTTTTTCCAGGCTGCTATCTTAGCTGCCTTGATCATTTTGCCATAGTCTGTGAGAGCCTTGTGATAGTTCTCCCAGTTATTTGTGGCTTTAGACCTGTTAAACAGACGTCTGACTTCTTGTCTGGTCTTTTCTAGGTCTTTATTCCACCAATTTGTGTGTTTTTTTGCTCTTTGCTGACTCGGGTCTATTAGAGGACAGCTACTCTGAAAGGAGTCAATCATGGCCTCTTTTAACCGGTCAGCATTTGAGTCTAAAACTACTTTATTGGGAGATCTGAACTTTAGGTGTTCTATCTTCTCTTGTAGTTTTTGTTTATATAGGTCCCAGTCCGTCTTTCTTGGGTTGTAGTAAACTCTTTGGCTTACTTCCCGTTGAGACAGTTCAAAGGTTATATAATTGTGGTCAGAGAGTGATGGTTCGTCTGAAACTTGCCATTTATTCACTGATTGACTAATTCTCATAGTGGTTATGGTAATATCTATAACTTCATGTCTATTAGAGTTATAAAAGGTTGGAGTGTATTTTTATTGACTACTACTAGATTGTTAGTTAAGATAAATTCTAAAAGTGACTCACCTCTTATGTTGCAGTTGGTGCTGCCCCAAATGGTGTGGTGAGAGTTTGCGTCGCAGCCTAGGATGAGGTCTAGATCGTCTTGGGAGGCAGATGATACTAGGTTCTCTAGTTCCTCACTAGGCGGTGGGTCCCTGGAATCGGATGGAAGGTAGACGGAGCTTATAATGGCTTGGTCACAACCTTCATCGTTATTCCATTTTATTTTAATTGTGGTTATGTCTCTAGAACAGAATTCCATTAGTGGTAAACAGTCTAGATTATTTCTTATAAGTATGCATGTTCTAGGACTTGCATGATTATAAATAAGCTTACCTTTAGCACCCCCTAATCCACGGACTTGTCCCTTAGCTATCCATGGTTCTTGGATCAGTGCTAAATCGATGTCATCTGCTAGCAGCTTTCTGCTTAGATTTGCAGTGGCTGCTTTGCAGTGGTGGAGGTTAATTTGCACTACTTTCAGGTTCTTCTTTCCTATCCTTGGAGCGGATAAGGAAAGTGACCTTGTTGAGGCCTAGGTGCGCTACACAGTTGATGGATGTTAGTGCTTGTTTTGCCCTGTCATCTATCATTGCTGCGAACGTTCTACCGCCATCTTCTAGTGGAGTGACGTTGAGTATTCTCCAGGTATCGGTTTGTTCTGTTTTCCGATCAAACGGAGAATAACCTCGGGTTTCTGTTTGTCGTACCACTTGGGGACGTTAAACACTACCCGGACGGAGTTAATAACTTTTGCCCGCTCTTTTACCTCCAGCTTGGCATTGGTCCACGGGTGCAGCTTAGGTACTTGCTCACTTAACCAGTGTTTTGTGAGTTCGTCCTTGCACGCAACCACGTATGCGCCAGCTTCGAGATAGTGGCTGGTAAAGAGAGGTGTGTTCTCTTCTTCTTCCATCTGGAAGATGAGATTTATCAGACTGTCTCTGACTAGGTCACCTTGTTCCTTTGTCAGTTTGACGTCTGGATATGCAGCAGCGTAGATGGCCATCTTCACCGTAGTGGCTGCCTCAGCAAAATCAAGCTTGCTGGTGCCTGCCTTTGGTGAGGTCGGCTTGTCTACTTTCTGCCTGGGCCTCTTTTTGGCGTTTTCCGGGGAGGGAGTGGCTTCGTCAGAGCGTTGCCTCTTTTGTCCCTGGTTGGTTGCAGGTTTTTCAGATTTCGAAGCTGGGTCTGCTGCCCTCTTCTTCTCCATCTTCTGCTTTCTTTTAAAGTTTGGGTCGTACTTAATGCCCTTGGCTTCGCAGGCTCGCTTGGCGCGTTCTCTGCGTTCCTTGGCTGTAAGTTGGACCTTTTTGAGGAACACTTTGCCTAGTTTATCGGCTGGTGTCGGCCCAGTTGCGCCTGGCCCACTTGCGCCCACTGCCATTTTCGACCCATTTGCGCCCCAGAAGAATGTCAATGGTAATTAAGGTCTCATTTGCCTCCAGGCTTGCATCTCAGTAGTCATCAGGACACCCAAACTTAGCCAACTGACTAGTGCAGCGATCTTCTACCTGCAAATTAGTCATTACAAAAACACACAATTTTACAATGTTTCCCTTAGCTGCCCTAACTTCTATGCGTTTCTGTTGGTAGGTACTTTAATGTTTGTGTTTATTAGTAGCTTCAGCGTACTTATGCGAACGTTTTGTCCGTCCGTCTGTCTGTCTGGATCGCCTGTAACTTTCGAACGGCTACATATATCGAAATTTTGGAAGGGGGCAAAGTTGTTGCTAAGGTCCCGAGCACCTTCATGCGCTATTTGGTTTTGGCGAAAGGTCAACCGTTGGCGACCTATGTCAAAGGTCACTTTATTTTTCAATGACAACATAGGTCATATGGGGTATCAATCGAAAGCTATGGTCAAGGGCTACATATACTTAATGTTTTCGCAGTGCTGAAGCTACTCTTTAGACCTGTACTTGAGCAGTTTATTTGAGATTTACTTTAAAATTTTAGTAAGAGTTTTGCACTGGCATCAAATTTATTGATTAGTAATTCATATTATTAGATTAGCGCATTTTATCATTGTGTCAGTGACATCTAGTTTTTCAACATAATGTTATAGGAATTAAACAATATACTACGTAACTTTTTATACTCTTATTTTATATAGTTCTCCATCCACTTTTAGAAAATAAATTAAGGAGTTACTTAGTAGAGAATAGGGCGGATAGGTTAACACAGGTTGTACCATTTATAACTTTTATTTCATACTGATGTCAAAAATGACATTTTTCGGATTATTTATGGTACAAAAAATGGAACATTAAAATCCTAGTACTTTAAAGTAGAATATTAAAGTTCAAGTACTTTAAAATTATACGTCAGTTGTTGACATGAAATTTGAAATGATTTACAACTTTTTATTTAAAATTCATTAAACTTACAGTATGAAATAAACCGTTGTATTCACCACAAACGAAAAGTGTTTTTAAAAGTCCTCGCAAGTAATTCCTCTTTCTCGTCTTTAAAATGCCACTTTTCGTTCTAGATAAATAAACTACTATTTTAATAGTTATTTTCAACTAAGGTCTTCCTATTTTAGCTGACCTTCGCATGTGTTTCATTTAGTATAAAAAGAATCTATGGTTTATTTGGTAGAATAAAGACAATATTATTATTAAATACTCGATTACTGTTTATTGAATCTGGCAAAAATTATTAAAAGCTTTTAAGTCGCTATTATTCGTAACAGACAATACAGCGTATGCTTTTTTTTTTGACGCTACTGTTATTGGCTTACAGTTTTTTAATTACTTCCAAAATCTGAGTCTAAGTTAGGATCCAAACGATTTTTGGTGAAAATTTTGTTGAAATCGGCAATTACAGTAGTTTTGTGTCTGTCTGCGGAACAAAATCCGAGCCAAACGAAAACATTCTACACATACACTTATACAGTATCCGCCAAAAAGTCGACAGCGTATGGAAAAAAAAAATTTAGGTTTGTAAAAAAAACTGTTTAAGTCAATAATTTGTGCTTGTCTAAGAAACTATTTAGCCCCTATCATATATACTGAGTGATTTTTATTTATTTAGAAAATTGAGTTTTTCGAAATTGTCAAAATCCAAAAAGTGCTATTTCTTGGAAATTAAGTAAGATTTCAATAAGATTTTTTTAGAGTGTGTTATCTTTAGCTAACTGAACAATCTCAAGGCCAGAAAACAGGTAATTTTTGTAAAATTTTGTGTTTTTGTAATAACTAATTTGCAGGTAGAAGACCGCCGCACTAATCAGTCGGCTGAATTCGAGTGTCCTGATTACTAATGAGATGCAAGCCTGGAGGCAAATGAGACCTTAATTATCGTTGACATTCTTCTGGGGCGCAAATGGGTCGAAAATGGCGGTGGGCGCAAGTGGGCCGGGCGCAAGTGGGCCTATATCTATCGGCTATGTCCGCTCCGGTTGCGGCCTTTTCCTGCTCGGAAGACTGTCCTTGACTGGAAGTCTGAACTGTCAACTCTGCAGTAGAGGCACACTGTTCCATTTTTATCTCGGTCACCGAAGTCTGAGCATCAGTGGTCGGAAGCGGTGATGACTCCATCAGTGTGTCGTCTTCGCCCTGTGAAAAAGCAGTTGTGAAATACATACAAGTGAGTATTTAATTCAACTATAAGAGGTTTGGCTAAATACTTCTGGAGGGCGCCTGGTATCCAGAAGGCGCCGTTCATGACGCATATTATAAGCCCCTGCGCCTACACCTGTTGATGCTCTGCTTTGCACGGGTCGCATAACACATTCGAAAAGGGGATTTTGGAACCAGAAAGGCTGATCTTCTAGACAGCCATGCATCTCTTGAGCCTGGTCCCCCGCCGTGAGATTTAGGATTTTTATTGAGGTTTTCTCCTCTTGGTCCGGGCGGTGAAGCCAAGACCCCCAGCACAGATATCTCCCGTAATACATGCCTACAGCAGAGATATCCATGAATGGTATAACGGCAATGACGTGACCAGAGGTTTGTCTTTGCCGGCATCGTTATCTCAAGTGCAGACCCTTAGCCACGACACGACAGCTGGGCTTGGGGGAGGTTTATCGACTTCCCAGTCTAGATCCGCGGGGTTCAGTCTCAACGGGGCCACCACGAGAAGGATGCAATCGCTAGGATCGCATATCACTGATCGTTGCCAGTGATACCCTGCGGTCTTCCTTGTTGTCAGGCGGGGAGGTGCAAGACCTGATCAACTTGGCTGCGCTGCCTCAGCATGAATCTTCACAGCGTTTATAGCCGTTCAGTTCAGCTGGCAATGCTCGACCCCAATCCGCGGTTTGACCTAATTAATTTAAATATGTGCTACTGATTAAATTACGCATTAGCTTCCGATTAAATTACTCGGCGGCCATTTTATTTTCGCGCGAATATTTGAATTTGAAATTTTTTGAATTTAAACTTCCGGGTGTCGGCCATCTTGGTTTTTTGCGCGCGAACTTCTCGCGGCTGTCCTTTTAATTTTGAATTTTCACGCGAATATTTGAATTTGAAATTTTTCAGATTTTTTTCTAAGTTCCATTTTTGAATTTAAATTTCCCGGGGTATCGGCCATCTTGGTTTTCTCGAATTTAGTTCATTTAAAAAAGCTATTTGCGTCGGCCCCAAGTGGGATCTGAACCAGCGACCGCAGTATTACGAGTCTAAGGCGTAGTCACCTGAGCTACCCAGAACAACGTAACTGAATGCTATTAAAACTTCAACACTTGCGTGCGGGTTTGACGTCGCGCTTCCTTGTTGTAAACAAACTATTTTTTGAGAAATATAAATTTTAATAACGGAATTGCATACCCTGTGGTGTTAAATGAGGGGTCGTAATTCTAAAAAACTGATTTTGCAATTGGTTGTGCCAGAATTAATTATTTTAGCTTTATAACTTGCGTGACGGGCTATCGAGATTCTCATTGTTCCTACCTACTAGATATGGAAATTTCCTCTCGACCGTCGAAGCTTGAAAGCTATTATTTATATAATTTGCCCCAACAGAACGTATGCTATCTCACACAATCTTCATTGGTTTTCTATAGCTTTCTCTTTTTCACTCGTAGTACCGTGATACTGATTAAATTACGTATTAGCTTCTGATTAAATTACGCGGCGGTCATTTTCACGCTAATATTTGAATTTGAAATTTTTCAGATTTTTTCTAAGCTCCCTTTTTTAAAACAAGTTGCGACATGTGTTTGTGACTAACAGCGCTTTGTTCGTTTAAACATCCTTGGAGGCGATTTTCCTTTGTTCTTCACGGATTATATATACCAGCAATAAGATAACATGAACAAGAAGATAACACGTATTGCTAGCGTAAAAAAGAGATAAACATAGTAGCAAATATTCGAGAAGGCTTGACTCTTAATTTTAATTATGTCATTTGTCAACTAAACATGCCCACTAATATTTTTTTTTGTATGGCTATCTCTTTCTTACTCAAGCGTTGTATTTACTTGTTAATGCTATCTCATTGCTGTTATATTTTTATCATTTGTCCCGGTATTACAATCCGTCAGTGAAAGTTTGTACTGTACTGCAATTCGTCACGGAGAATGCAGGTATAGACAAGACTATTACACAACAAACTTAAATAAAAATCCGTCGTCGGTGGAAATATATGTATGTTGACCACAAATTAACATAATTTTTGAATAAAAACGCTCAATTTCGTTGAAAAAAATGTTCTGGCACCATCAAACCACGCAATTTCATTGAAAAATCTTCTACCACAAGCATCTCGATAAGCAAAATTTTAGTTATGTAGGCTCATTGTACATTTTTATTACGAAAATTAACTCAAAATTGAACAAAACTCACACAATTACACACCATCTCACATACATTTTTACAAAAATCGACATCATGTCACCTAAATTATACAAAAAATGACATTTTAATTCAACACACGATGAAAATTTTATAAAAATCTCCCAATTACACATCATCTCACATAAATTTTTACAAAAACTGACATCATGTCATTTGAAATTATACAAAATATATGTATGTTGACCACAAATTAACATAAATTTGAATAAAAACACGTAATTTCGTTGAAAAAATGTTTTGACCCCGTCATTTCACTTAAAATTTTACAAAACTGACATCATATCACTTGAAATTATACAAAATATATGTATGTTATCACAAATTAACATAAACTTGAATAAAACACACAATTTCGTTGAAAAATTTGCAAATGTTTTACACTTTTTTATAAAATGTATCGCACAAAATTAAAATAAATCACAATTTTTTAAATTATATCACGCCATTATGAAATCGTAGATTGATTTTTTGAGATTTTACACTTTGTAACTGTAAAATAACTTCAAATACTAATATTTTAGCTTTAGATTTTGTAATTATTGCAGATTCGTGAAAAACAAAAGCAGAGTAGAAATAAAAAAACACAAACACTTTGTAATAAACAAATATATTGTTCTTATTTCGTATAATACTTAATAATATAAAAATAAATGTACAGCTGAATGTCTTATTTTCTAAAAATTCGCTAGCAATTTACAAAACTGTAGTTTGAGGTGTACAACATTTCAAATTAAAAAGGCTGCAAGTAATAAAATCACAATTTTATTGTGTCATTTTAAAGTTTAAGATGCTCCCAATCTAGAAATCCCTTCGTTTTTGATGTTGATGACATCTGCCTTAGAGGCATTTTTCTAACGGCTCTTTTTTGGAGGCGTTTCCTTATCAGCGTTTTTCTGACTGAACCTTTTTGATGTGGACTGGGATGAGCAGCTGGTGTTTTTAATTTATATTCTAAATCGGACTCGTAATTATCAGTTTCCATTTCGGTTTTTCCTGTAGTACCAGTCGGGGCTGGCATTTTTTGCTGCTTAGGTTTAGGCAGCAGCACATGAGCAATGTTAAGGTCTTTGATGTAATCAGCAAACTGTAGGCGTCCGGGTGGATTAATAGTTTTTCGAGGCCTCAGAGTGTCGTGAACTAAATCGACTATGTTAGACGCCGGTAAAATTTCACCCTTTATAGTAACGGTACCCTTGTGATCCCATCTCACATCGTTTGAGGCACTCAAAATGCGTAGGAAAACTTCAGCTTTTTTCTTAAAAGTTTTGGGAAGTGTAGATAAAATAACGGTATTTGATAGGCTGTTACTGCTTGTTTCAATATGTATTTTGATTGGTTGCCGTGCCTGGTTTGTGAAATGAAGGTACCTTTGTAACACTTGGTTGTACTGCACCCATTTATCGTGATCAGTTAATTTGGACTTTAAAACTTTTTGCATTTCGTCATCAAGCTGTGATAACATATTTTTCTCCGTATTCTTACCAGACTTAAGGCGCTGGACAAATTCTGGCGATACAATCAGCATCTTCTGCGCTGGGTCCATTTTAGTCGAAAAAGGAGCTCAGCCGTTTGTTCTGGTAGAGCCGTCGTGAATAAACTAACTTAAAATCAAGACTCTCATAATAAATATATAAAAAATATGTCATGTGTGGGAATCGAACCCAGCAATTTTCGAAACCGGTTTGATATATATTTATCGAAGGACTTGACCCTCAGCTAACGTTTTATTATTATTTGTCGTGATTCGTCATCGCTGAAATTTTACAAGAGCCAACCTGTCTGCTATGCGACGCACGTAATGGTTCCACCTCTTTTATTTTAAAATGTGTAAAACCAGGTGTCCAAACCGATACCGCACTAACTCGTTTTAAATGATTGTTCTCTGTTACCTGGTGCATCTGAAGATGGCCCCCAAACGAATTAATAACTGTCAGGATGTAACCGCACCTTACAGCAGGACATCAATTGCAGAATCAAGTAAGGAAAAGACAAAACTAAGTAAGAAAATGCAGTTTTCAAATAAAATCCAACACCGGGAAGCGCTAGCATCACCGCAGATAATAGTTGGTGACGAAGAAACCCTGGAACCATCGTCACAGCTAACCGGACATAGCGAAGATTTGAGGTTGATCGTGCAGGAGACCATGCAGCACTGTGACGTAATAACGGACACCCCGCCCGAGGACAAGCAGCTCCGTCGTGAGAAAAAGCGGATATTGTGTGATTTTTGTGTGCCTCTAAACAATACAATTGCAGAATCAAGTAAGAAAAGAACAAAGGCAAGTAATAAAACGCAGTTTTCAATAAAACCCAACATCGGACAACACTACTACCACCACAGATAGAGGTTGTTGACGAAGAGACCCGGGGCCCGTCGCCAGAGCAAACAGGTATGCATAGCTGTGACGTAACAACGGACACCCCGACCGAGAACAAACGTATCTGTCGTGAGAAGAATCGGTTATTGTGTGATTTTTGTATGCCTCTAAACAATAGTTCTAGCAAAGTTGTTCATTTAGGCCTGGATTCTTATAAAAACTTTTCACCTGTGGCAAGAATTCTGAATACCGACGAATTAGGTGTTTCATTCACGGCGGAGGCGTTCATTGTTTTTGTGGAGGCTCTACCGGACATGTTTGTGATGGCGAAACAAGGAACTTTTAAATGTGATTTAAGTGAACATACAGTGGAACATGTGACCAACGACACTTGCAGGATTATTCCAAAGGACCCCGTCAACAAATTTACACTTTACGTGACGTATGACACGCTGTCATTTTTATTGCCTATGTATGATTTGATGGTAGTTAAAATCAACGACTTGAAATGTGCACAATGTAATTTCGAAAGGTTTGCTGCATCAATAAGGCAGAGGTCCTCAACATCAAATACGAATGGAATTCTGGATTGGGAGCGCCTTAAACTTTAAAATGCCACAATGAAATTGTGATTTTATTACTTGCAGCCTTTTTAATTTGAAATGTTGTACACCTCAAACTACAGTTTTGTAAATTGCTAGCAAATTTTTAGAAAATAAGACATTCAGCTGTACATTTCTTTTATATTATTAAGTATTATACGAAATAAGAACAATATATTTGTTTATTACAAAGTGTTTGTGTTTTTTATTTCTACTCTGCTTTTGTTTTTCACGAATCTGCAATAATTACAAAATTTAAAGCTAAAATATTAGTATTTGAAGTTATTTTACAGTTACAAAGTGTAAAATCTCAAAAAATCAATCTACGATTTCATAATGGCGTGATATAATTTAAAAAAATGTGATTTATTTTAATTTTGTGCGATACATTTTATAAAAAAGTGTAAAACATCTGCAAATTTTTCAACGAAATTGTGTGTTTTATTCAAGTTTATGTTAATTTGTGATCAACATACATATATTTTGTATAATTTCAAGTGATATGATGTCAGCTTTGTAAAATTTTAAGTGAAATGACGGGGTCAGAACATTTTTTCAACGAAATTACGTGTTTTTATTCAAATTTATGTTAATTTGTGGTCAACATACATATATTTTGTATAATTTCAAGTGTCATGATGTCATTTTTTGTAAAAATTTATGTGAGATGATGTGTAATTGGGTGATTTTTATAAAATTTTCATCGTCTGTTGAATTGAAATGTCATTTTTTGTATAATTTAGGTGACATGATGTCGATTTTTGTAAAAATTTATTTGAGATGGTGTGTAATTGTGTGAGTTTTGTTCAATTTTGAGTTCATTTTCCTAATAAAAATGAGCAATGAGCCTACGTAACTGAAATTTTGCTTATCGAGATGCTTGTGGTAGAAGAATTTTCAATGAAATTGCGTGTTTTGATAGTGTCAGACATTTTTTCAACGAAATTGCGCGTTTTTATTCAAAAATTATGTTAATTTGTGGTCAACATACATATATTTTCATCAAAAGTACAAGCATTTTTGAATTTTGTTTATCGAAATAATTGTGGTAGTAGATTTTTTCAACGAAATTGCGATTTATTTTAATTTTGAGCGATGCATTTTATAAAAAAGTGTTAAACATTTGCAAAATTATGCATAGTTTATGTAACATAATGTCGATTTTGTAAAAATTTATGTGAGATGATGTGTAATGCGTGATTTTTGTTCAATTTTCCTCGTGTGTTGAGTAAAAATGTCGTTTTTTGTATAATTTCAAGTGACATGTCAGTTTTTGTAAAAAATTATGTGAGATGATGTGGAACAGAACATTTTGCAGCGAAAGTGCGTGTTTTTATTTCAAATTTATGTTAATTTGTGGTCAACATGCATATATTTCCATTAAAAGTATAAGAATTTTTGTAATAAAATGCACAGCCAGTCTACGTTACGGCAATTTTGCTTCTAGAAATGCTTGTGGTAGAAGATTTTTCAATGAAAGTTGTATAAAAATATTGTTTTTGTCGTTTTTGGTTAGAACTTTTTCAGCGAAATTGTGTGTTTTTATTCAAATCTTACTAAAATTGCAACAAGTTAGAGTTACGTAGTTTGAAAATTATTAAAATATCATATCGATGCCTATCCACGCCAAATACTGTTTTTGTAGAGAATTTGAAACTGAGCTAGCATGAGTTCTCAAAAATTTGAAAAAGTGCACGTTTGGATATACGGCTGGGCCATAATTATATATAACAGCAATGAGACGAGTTTTTATGTTTATCTCTTTCTTACTCAAGCAATACGTATTATCTTCTTGTTCATGTTATCGTATTCCGTGACGCACAATGCAAAATCGTCTCCAAGGATGTTTAAACGAACAAAGAGCTGCACGCCGACAGGCAACTACCTGTTAGGCCATTTGAGGATGATAAATAGAAAGCCCTCCTCGGGGCTATAATGTCTTTTATAATTACGCATAGCAGCATAAAATTAATCATATTCTAGCATTTCAAATATGAAAAATGGGTAATAGCCTGGGTTTTATAAATAATTTAATAATATTATATGAGACCTTTTCATACTTAGTATTTCAGGAATATATTAAAATCAAATTTGTAACTCGTTTTATATTTACGATCTGCCTTTACCCCTTATCGCCAACCGATCGGAAAATTCCATCTATATAGTAGGTTGGGACAATGCGAATCTCTGTTGGGACAATGAGGATCTCGTTAATCCATTCATGCGCGTCACTCAATTATAAAGATAAAAAGAATTAATTCTGGCAAACCCAATTGCAAAAGCAGTTTTTTAAAATTACTACCCTCATTTAACAC
This sequence comes from Agriotes lineatus, assembly GCA_940337035.1. Lineage (NCBI taxonomy): Eukaryota > Metazoa > Arthropoda > Insecta > Coleoptera > Elateridae > Agriotes > Agriotes lineatus. The sequence continues at coordinate 9,351,497 of OW679197.1, forward strand.
CACAGGGTATGCAATTCCGTTATTATAATTTATATTTCTCAAAAAATAGTTTGTTTAAAACATGTTATATTTTCATAGAAGTTATAATTGCATAGCTGTAAATTTGAAACATAGGTGCAAAAATTAAACCAACATTTACAATTAAATGCATCAGACAGCCACATCTAATGAAATATCAGATCGATGCCTTGTTAGAAGTTGTACGCATATTAAAAATACACAAAAATCAAACAGCGTATGCGCAATTAAGAGCGTGTTACACAGCACGTTATAGTAGATTGCCAACAACTTTGTTATTATCAATGATAAATTGATTCGGTTTTTTTCATTATATCTATAAAAGCATATAGAATGTTGCAATCACATTTAAAACGTGATCCTAGTTTTCGTTAAATAAATAGAAATCGTAAAACTTGTAAAACTTTGAAAAAAAATGATAGCGATATGAGAAATAAAATTTGCAGTACTGTGGTGAAAAAATTATCCTATTTTTTTCAATAACCCGTCTGAAATAAGTATTTCCGTGAACTAAAATTAGTCCGCGCTAAGTAGTGTATATTAGAAGCGGTGGTCCGTGGTTAGACATCGGCAACGCTGCACGTTGCTGCAGGCCGGCCGCTGCCTGCGCTGTCTCGTTTCGAACTTCGTGAAAGAAAATAGCGCGCATTGCATTGAAAAGTGTATTTGTGTCGTGTTAAAATTATTTTCGATAAAATACGTTAAAGTTTTGTGATTTTTCATAAGATAATGGGTAAATATACTGAACGCGAAAAAAGGTCTGGCAAAAATCGTACGCTCTCTTCCAAGCGAAAAAGTAGAAGCCGAATGGTCAAAAGATGGCATAACGAAAGTAAAAGTAATAGTGTAAGTGCGGTAAAAAAAACATACTGAAGTGGCTCAAAAATGTATTGTGAATACTGTTCGCTTCGATTTATCTTACAAATCCGCGGGAGAATCGGAACCATATTTGGTTGAATGTGAAAATGCCCCTGTAGAAAAATGTGTGTCGCCACCAAGTGGTCGAAGAATATTTAACATTGATCACTTGTTTAGACAAATTTTTTCTGGGAGTCATTCTTTACTGGACTGTAATATTACAAATATGGAACTAATTTCAGAAAGGCGAAAAGGTTTAAACAGCATATTTTTATTAAAATGTAAAATGTGTGGTATTAAAACAGAATTTTCCACGGAACCTGAATCTGATAACCATAGAAACATAAATTCAGACGTTGCTCTGGCGACTACTTCAGTTGGTATTGGGTATTCGCAATCAGAAGAACTGATGGCAACACTAAATGTACCATTTATGAGTTGCAACACATATGGTAAATATTTAAATAACGTGTCGAACGTTATTGACACTGTGTGCTTCAAATCAATGGAAAAAGCTGGACAAATGGAAGCTCAACTTGCAAAAGAAGCCGGAGGAGTAAATGATGAAGGTATACCTTGCATAAAAGTTGTGGCAGATGGTGCTTGGTTCTTACAATGTAAATTACAACGCATCATCTGGAGTTGGGTGTATTATTGGTTTACGTACAAAACTAATTTTATTTATTGGAATTAGAAACAAATATTGCTATATGTGCGACAAATGGAAGAATCGAGATGCACCGCAACATAAATGTTTCAAGAACTGGACTGGTCCATCTACAGGTATGGAATCCGACATTATACTAGAAGGGTTTAAAAAAAGTGTACAAATGCATGGTGTTATCTACAGTCAGCTAATTGGTGATGGGGACAGTAGCGTGCATAAGAAATTGTTGCAATATAAACCATACGGTACCTTGCTTGTGGAAAAAATAGAGTGTAAAAATCATTTATTGAGAAATTATTGCACTAAACTACGAGAAATTAGCGTGAAAAGTAAAAGCAATTCCAAAAATCTATCGGTCAGTCCTTTTTTGCGAAAAACTCTTCTTAATAGAATACGAAGACTTAGGACCGCAGTAACAAAAGCTTCGTACTATAGAATGTCGGAATTAGGAAAAAGTTTTCAACAAAGGTGTGGCTTGCTGGCTTCTGATGTATTAAATAGTGCTTCACATGTTTTCGGGGAGCATGAGAAATGTGTGGAAATTAATTACTTTCAATGTAATCCGGGCATCGACGAAGAAAACCTTGTGCCCGCAATGAAAGAATGCGGTTTATATCAAGATATTGAAATGTGCATAAATAGGTTAGTTAAACACACAACAAGTTTACTGAAAAACCTGAACAACAATACAGTCGAACAGTATAATTCAATTGTAAGCAAATTTGTGGGAGGAAAGAGAATAGATTTTTCTAAAAAGCAGCAGTACCAAACTCGCTGTAGAGCCGCTACAGTTTCTTACAATGCGAAAGGAGACTATCATAGAATAATGCATAAAGCACTGGCTGATAAAAGTCCTGAAGGTTATAAAAAGAAATACATTCAGAAAGTTAGGCGCCGCCGCGAAAATTACGTCAAAAGAAAATTATTATTTGGTGATGAGGTACCTCCACGAAAAAAACGAAAAGTTCAATTGCCTGATAGCGATTATGGACTTCAGTTGATAGACGTTGACCAAGACGATCTAAACCCAGATGTTTACAAGCAGAAGAAAGCAGAATTCTTAACAAAATTGTGTAAAAATCCAGAAGAACTTTTAAAATTAGAACTGGAAACGAGAGGGCAAAGCTCTAACCAGAAATGGAAGCAAGAACGATCCATCCGACTAACGGCGTCCGTTTTTGGAGACATCTGCAAAATGAGACCAACGACACGCCGAGCTACAAAAGTAAAATATTTACTTTATTCCAAATTTTGTGGGAATGAACACACACGGTATGGTACCGAACATGAGCCGTTTGCTATAAAACAAGTGGAAAAAGATTTTTCAGTAAGCGTGTCAGGATGTGGTCTGTTTGTTCATCCATATTATTGCTTTCTCGGAGCTAGTCCAGACGGACTAATAGACGATGAAGTAATTATCGAAATAAAATGTCCATCAGTGGCATCTCAACTACATCCCATTGAAGCAATGGAACAAGGAAAAATTAAGTTTGCAACATACGATGCAGAGAACGGGTTAGCATTAAAACGAAATCATAATTACTTCTACCAAATTCAAGAGCAGCTGGAAATTTGTAACAAAACTACGTGTTTATTTGTCATATGGACACCGAAAGGAATGATTACACAAAAAATATATAGTGAGCCAGAATTTTGGAAACAAAAAATGATTCCTGCATTATCAAGTTTTTATTTGAAAAATTTGCTTCCGGAAATAATTGATCCAAGGCATATTCGAGGATTAGAAATTAGAGATTAATTTTTTATTGGAAACAACTGTATTTTAGTGTAATCTTTAATTTATATTATAATGAGTGTTTATGATGCGTTTGCATGTCATTTTAGTCATTGTTGAACATATGCGCTATTGATGCAGAATAAAATACCAGCTTATTTTTCTTGTCATTTAAAAGGTGTGTTACTTATCGCTGTCATAATATGTTTTGTTTTTTATTGTGTTATTAAACGTTTCTTTCTTGCTGTATTAATTTTTAATTTAATATTAATTAAGTATTTATATGGAAAAATGATTTTAAAAAATGTATCATTATTATTATTATTATTATTATTAAAATTATATAATAATTATTATTTATTGTTTTTTCCTGTTGTTGCTGGGAAATTGTAAACTTTACGGGTTAAAAACTTAAAACCAAGACATGTTAAATTCTATTAGCTAAACGATGTTCTGACTATTTGACTTGTTTTTAGTACTATTGTTTTCTGCAAAATTTTCTGATGTTATTCGTGTGACTGATATAATAAGTGGTATGATTGTTACGTTCTCTTGCCTCTAGAATTAATTAACTTCTATTGATAATGGAGTGTATTTTTCTGTTTTATTATTATTGTACTTATTGTTATTTTAAAACTTTGATTATTATTTACCATTATGTTTCGCCAAACATTATAAATAATTTATCATGACTGATCTGAAGAGGAAGTAAAAACTTTTAAATAAACGTGTGGTGTTTAATTCTACTTAATGACTCCAACTTCAAAAAAACGTAAATAATATTGTTGAAATATAAAACAGTACCTAAACACTCAGTTCGAAATTCAGAACTCAAGTAAAATAACTCTTCAATTGTAATGAAATTATATTTATAGTTCATATTTAATAGTTTCACTTTTTTATAGATGCCTCTCTAACTTCATTTTAAAACAAAACTACATGAAATTTGGAAACGTTTTTTTAATTTTTTTTTATTTTCCGCACTTATTTTGTCTTTATTTACTGTATAATTTGATGAATTTCTGTTTCATCTGTGCGGCGTGCTAAATAAAAGCCTGTCCTTACAATACTAATGTTTAGTGTTCAGTTCCGCTTATTTCAGTTACTACTTAGATTGCGTTTGCTAAATATAAAAACCGCATTACTTTACAGTGGTGGTGTAAAATGGACAGTCAAATGAGCTAGAATAGTGTTTATGGGGGTTGTAAAAACCAAACTCCAGATTTTACCGCCGGCGTTGCCAAACCTAAAAGCGACGAAATTAAGCACCGACTGCCAACGTACTTCTCCGTTTATCGGGAGATTCATATCCGCCTGTAATGTACTTGGTGCGTATTCCCGAACTTAGTTCGTAATAGCACTAGGACCACTGCGGTTAAGTGAAGGGGAGGCGGCAGAGGTATTCGTGGTAGAAATTCTGACCTGGGTAGCGTTCGATCTTAAATGCATCAGACAGCCACATCTACTAAACGGTTTTAAACTGGCCTCTTTTTGAAATTTTTTCCAGGGACAAATGTAATTGCAAGTACCCTTTTAATAACATACACAATATAACAGAGCTATAATATTACAAAAGGGCTACGATCTGGCGACTAAATTCAATCGAAAATAACATTTACAATATATTATAATATGCTTGCTACGCAAGTGACTATGCTTAATTCCTTTAACCTCGAGCATCTCGGTAGCTCTGAAGTAAGGGCTCTGCCTACCAATACAAAAGTACTCGGTTCGAACCCGATCGGGTGTCCGTGACGAAAAGCTTTTTTAAATTAAATAAATGCGAACGAGAGAGAACATCTGCGAGGAGCGAGATGAACGAACAAAGATGGCCTACACCCCGGGAAGTTTAAATTAAAAAAATTGAACTTAGAAAAAATCTGAAAAATTTGCTATAGTAGGTAGGGACAATGGAAATCGCGTTAATCCATTCATGGTCCATGATTTTGCGGATAGTGCTAAAAAAGGAGACTTTTTGGATGCAATAGGAGAAATAGAAAATTATGAGAGGTGAGACAACTTAAATTGTTTTTCTGATAGTTGATTTTTTGTTGCAGTGATGAAAGTGAAGAAGCAGAAATTTCTCCGCCAAGTTCGGATGGGTCAGATTAAATTTATAATTTTCTATATTAATATGTATATTCACTATATCTAATTTAAGTAATAATTTCCTGAATGTATTCGTATTACTATTAAATAATTAATAAAGCTGATATTGGTTCTAAAGAGAAAAAATTTACATAATTTTTCTTTTGCTGTGTGAATATTAATTACGCTGGAACTAGTGAAGAATCTACACTCCTTTTTCATTGTTATTAGGTAAATGTGGATTAATTTGATAAGAGAGTTCTGTCAAACTTTAAATTCAAATTATTCAACTACTACACCTCACTGGAGCAATATTTCACCTTAAATCAAGGTGTAGGATATCTTACACGGTGGTTTCGATTTACCACGTGTGTACATTTGAATTTCGCATGCTGATAATTTTAACACGTAAGTGAACATGCAAGTCTATTTTTTTTATTTGCATGTTTTTATTTAAATATTTGTTACGATGCCACTGTATATAAACTAAAGTTTAAGATGACGTTGTATTTGTTTAGTTTTTTGTTATGATAGGCTAGATCTAACCTCAAATATAGATGACATGGGATGTCGGTAATATGGAATACTAGTATTCCATATTTGCACACCTCGTTTTTTTATCGTATTTCTTACACAATTTTTATTTTTTTAGGATGCCACGAAAAACTGAACGTCAGTCTTGCAATAATAAAAGAAAACAATACAAGGAAGAGGACATGGCTAGGGCCATCAAGGCAGTGAGAGAAAAAACAATGTGGTATCTCAGGGCATCCAAAACCTATAGGGTTCCCCGTACATCGCTTTTTCGTCTGAGTCGAATTGATACAGTTTCACCAGATAAGGCTGCAGCAACCAAGCTTGGAAGAAAATGTGCTTTGGGATTAGAGCTAGAGAAGCTACTAGTTGATTACATTTTGAAAATGGAGTCCAAATTTTACGGGCTCACAATGACAGATCTGAGGCGCATGGCGTATCAGTTGGCCATAAGGAATAAAATCAAACACCCGTTTTCTACATCTGGATTAGCAGGCAGACCCTGGATTGATTTGTTTTTAAAGCGACATCCTACATTGCCAGTAAGGAAGCCAACGGGGACATCATTTGCAAGAGCTGCAGGTTTTTGTAAAGACAGAGTTGAGGGCTTTTTTGACCGCCTTGAAAAACAAATTCCCAATTCTCCCAACAACGTTTATAATGTAGACGAAATAGGCTTAACAATTGTCCAAACTAAAGTATCGTCCGTTATAGGGCTTAAAGGCAAACGTCAAGTTGCTTCATTAATATCAGCAGAGAGAGCGCCTTTGATTACAGTTATTTTTTGTATGAGTGCGGTTGGAAACTTTGTCCCTCCCTTAGTTATTTTTCCTAGGAAAAATATGAACATTAAGCTTATGAAGGGAGCTCCTCCTGGGTCTGTAGGAGTTGCATCTCCATCCGGTTGTGTGCAGTCCCATATTTTCACCCAGTGGTTCCGTCACTTTATCCAGTGCACTAAACCAACTCAAGAAAACCCTCTCCTGTTAGTTCTTGACGGCCATTACAGCCACACTCGCAATATCGCCGCTTTTGAAAAGTTCGAAAAAAAAACTGAAAAATCACAAGATTAAACACCATATTTTCGGTTAAGCGATATTCTTCAAAAGCTTGCTGTCGCATCTACATAGTACACAAAACTTATATATGAAATTTCAACGCCATACCTCTAAAACGTGAAGATCTGTTGAAAACATAATTTTTTGGGTGAATCCAATACTTTTTTTTTCGTAAAAGGAAGTAAAAAATACTGTCTTCTTATCGATTTCCACTTGTTTTGCGGACTTAAAAAGGATTTATTTTGAAAGACAAATGTTGGCTGATTATCGTCTGCTATTTTATAAATGGTAAAAGAATCGTTTGTGTTGTAGAATTGTATTTAAAATATCGACGATTTTTTCGTAGCCATGTACCATTTCTATTTCTGCCATTCAATACCAAAATTTACTTGTGTAAAATACAAAACATGAACTGTACTATGATGAACCTTTCAATGTTTTAAAAAAAATGTAATTGATGTCATTGTGTCGATTATATAATAAAAAATAGCGTAAAGTATGAGTGGATAACTGGTCTTTAAAACACTTGCTCTATTTCGAGCACTCCGGCTACGCCGTTGTGTTCGAAAACTCGCGAGTGTTTTAAAGACCTTGTTATCCACTCATACTTTAATATACTATTATTGTTATTGGTATTTTTTAAACAACAACTGTTAAATTTTGTATTCGTTAAGGATATTTATTTTTAGGTTGAAAAATAATGTTCAGTTTTGTTTAATTGGAAAACTGTGTTTTTGTTTGCAATCTACGTTTTTATATGCCGGTTACCTAAAATTGTACGGAACATGGCAATTCCATGAGTTGGAAAAAGTTGAAATACTATTTACCATGAGAGTAACGGAAATGGAAAATGCAATTATTATTTTGGTAGCTAGGCAACAAGTATAATAGTACATGTACCATCTAGTTTGCTATTGGTAAAATGTATATCCATTACTGTCTAGTACACGTATGCTCTATGTTTCTTACAATTTTAGGCAACCGGTATATAGTTTTTAAACTTTTTATTTAATGTTTATTTTAAGATTTTAGTTCCCTTTTAACGCTTATTGATCTATATTTTTAATAACTAAAAGCGTTATTTCTGTTTTTTCTGTTTAAAAGTCCTCGCTCTGGTTATTATACTTCATTGTTGTGGAACAAACATTATAGAAAGTGACAAATTTTCAATTTTCAAATGAAATTTTAACATATCATTAAGGAAAATAGTCATAACGGACGCTGTCACACAAGTATATTTCAAATTATTATACATGCAACATTTTTTAAATTATGGGGTTTTGCCCTGTCGTGTATATACTATTTTTCCACGACCGAGATCAGAACAGCAAGAAACGAGTATTTTTGTAACTAAAGTATTTTTGTAAATAAAAATTATGCTGCAATATGTAGCAGCATTTGAGCTATGTTGTTTTACGAATACTATGACAACAGGCATTTCTATTTTGTTTGATATTGTCCGTTTTCTCTCTTGAGTGAAAATGTGTTTCTTTGTCACAATGTTTGTACTAAAATATGATTTCTACACCCGGCTGTGGAATAAGCATTTTACTCCTCCCGGCAACTTGTTTTTGGTCGCACCTGCATTCTTATCTAAACACACCTGCGGTTGAGATGGCCAAAAAGTAGATAACAGATCCTTTAGTTAAGTCTCATATCTGGAGTAGAAATGTTTATTTTGGTAAACTGTAGTTTGTCCACACTCTAGGTGACAGCACAATGCAGCACAATAAAAATAGAGGCACAATGGTTGCAGATGCTTTGTCTCCAATACGCCCTTTAAAGGAAACGCACTTACTGTTGCCCCTTTTTGACTCTTTACATTTACCCTGTATCTATTGGGTCTCATTTTCGTCAAGTGTAAAGTCTGACCTATGTATAAATTATTACTTTTATCTACTTCTAAATTAAAGCAAAAATAAATAAAAATTTATTATTTTAAGCTGCTCTCCCTGTATATGTAGTCTTTTCGGTTTCATGTCAGGAAGGCATATAGTCTGCATGCAAAATATCGTCTTCAGAGGAACGGACAGACAGATATATGGTCTAGGGACCCTGAAACGTGAAATCCTGAAAAAATCTGGGAAGGTGATTTTCGCGATTCCAAGCGAGGGAAGTAAAAACGTATTTAATGTTGAAATTCCTAAAAATACTAGGAAGTTTCCGTCAGAGTGACTGTAAATGTGTAGTAAGTTTTTTAATATGGGACCTAGAAGCAGGAATATGGGGCGTAATCCAAGTGTGATTTCTTTTGGCTCTGCGGACTTTCCCAATGTTTTATGGAACTATTCAATTTGTACATTATGTATGTGTTGTTACCATACACATAGTAATTTAAGTAAGATCTCTAATATAATAGATGAATGTCGCTTCCTATCGATATAATAACCCAACAGTCATTGATAATAATTTAAATAACATCTAAACGTCGCCATTATAATTAGAAGTGGTTTTGTTACGTAGTCATTCAAGCTGAATTCTGCCAAATATTCAGATTGGAGCTTTTGAGCTCTATCCCAGTCAAAAATTTTCCTACTAAATGATTTTTTATATCTACATTTGGTTGTTATTAATATTATTTTGCAAGTAAGCTTGCTTAAATCTTTACGTTATTAAATGTTAGATTGGCTTAACCCAAAATATTAATGGTTATGTCTTCCTTATTTTATTAAATTGCCCGGTGTGCCAATCCTGTTTTGTTAAGTAATTTTGTGTACGAGCTTAGTAAATACTGTTTAAACATAAAAATCTTTTACTCAGGTTGGGTACGTGCATTTATAATTGTAATAGATGTATAACCACCTTTTCCGTTCAAACCCAATACCGGTTATCTGGATGTAAAGTTGTAGATAAAATCGTATACCTAGGGGTTTTGATCGACAATACTACCAACTGCGAAATGAAAGTAAGAAGACGTATACAACCAGTAAAAACAGCTAAGCACAGTCTGGAGAGAAAAAAACATCACAAAAGTTACAAAAATTCGATTAGTTAATACGCTCGTTTTCCCAATCTTTTGTATGACATTGAGATTTGAACGGTTAAAGAAGTAGGCAGATAGATGCTTTTAAGATTTGGACTTGAAGAGGAATGTTACGAACCTCATAGACAGAATATCGAACTAACATATCTATTTTACAAAAAATACGTCCCGATAAGAGACTCTCTATCTCTAGTATTGTATATCACCGTATCTTGTCCTTTCAAGGAGATATTAATTTAAAGGAAGAAAATATGAAGTGATTCGTCATAGAAAGAAAACCTGACGGAAAGCGACGGCGAGGACACTCACTAAAGCGCTGGACCGACATCACTAAAGATTTGATGGGGAGAAACGGTACGAACATCTGAAAACCGGAAAGATAGCTTTATATCGATGTTGAATAATAATGAATCACAAAACGTTTCATAAGACGTAATGAACAAGAAGAAGATTTCTTTAATATAAAGTGCACTTTGACAGGTTACTTAATTTTATAATTTAATAGCCTTGTGGAATTAGGCATTACATTGTATAATTTATCTATTTAGCATAAATCGTGTCTCTACCACTTCTCTGCTACAGCTAAGGGGTTGATCTAGTTCACTGCTTTTGTTATTTGCATCACCCTCACGGATGCTGACACTCCCAGTATCAAGTACGTGCCAAATAACAACACGTTATTTATTAAACTAACTTTAATAGACAATTATTCCATCATCTATGATTGAATACAATGTAATTTATGGGTAATTCATGTTATTTGTTGGAAAACATATCGAAATACCAACGTTTTGAAGAGAAATCTGTCCTCATTATCAACGAATTAATAATTATAATTAAAAATAAACAAAATAAACTGTGCCTGTTATACTACGCCACAAAAGGCTTCAGAGATTATCATGATTTATTGAAACAAATCAAAAATATGTGTATTCTTATTTCTTATGTAAAATACACTGTTTGTCTTTTTCACTAAACACCCAGGTTAGTTACTATCATATTTTTAGTTATTGTCTAAATTTTGACATCTATTAATTTAAATTAAATAATTAAAATACTAAATTAACGTAATAAATATTAAAATATAAATTTTCTTCAGAATTCACATCTCAACTTCTATTCTTAGTCTAAAATATGTCTATATCTGTCATTCTCAATTCCCAACGTAGCACCTTTTAACGGAGTTTACAAATATAGACATCCTTGTTTACCTTTGTGTATTAAAAGTTCACAATCCCATAGCTGCACCCTTTTTCGTGTATGTTACTATCTTTTCCAACCATATTTCACCTTAATACTTTAGTTTCTTACCTTCATTGTACTCTATTCGTGTTCTTTTCTTGTAGGCCATTTGTTTATTAGTAGATGCCTTTGCTGCTTAGTCGAATTACCTACCATGTTATGAGAATGAACAAAAAATAAAGTGGACCATCGTCACTTTCCAATAAAAAGAAATTGTGTAAATTTAGTATTATTTGGAATTCAGATTCCTAGTATTAGCTTTATTTGTTAAACATAAATAATGTTACTGAATGCAATGTTATTATTTAGTTAGTAAATCTTAATAAGGTGGCTGTCAACACTTTTTAATATAATTATTCAATTAATATTAGTTTCCGAAGTATAGAACCATCACCGTATGTTGTTTCCAAACCGAGCAAACTGTTACAATATTTGATATTTCTCTTGATTCGTTGAAAGGAACCTTGTGCTTGACTGTGTCGCGGTTTTCTATGTATCTCCATGTCGCCATATTAAATTCTCTGCTATTGCCTGAAAGCAATACAGTCGGAGCTTCAAGTATTAGAAAAAAAAGATGGTTTGTAATTTCCTCTATAGCTTTCAGTTTTAGAGACTACAACTAGAAATTCTGTTAGGTGGTCTTGATAAACCATTATGACCTTCAAAATGCTATCCTTGTGGAAACGCAAATTTATCAGGTCTACATAAAATCTTGAGTTCAATTCTTAGCTAATCACATTGTTTTACTACAATATCTTTTTTAAGAGAACTTTGCTGATATTGTTTGCATATATTCAGAGAAATAATTATAACTTCATTTTTATATGGTTGCCGTTACATTTGACAGATGCAAACAAATAAACAGCAAACTAATTTGTTGATGCTTTGAGATGATTTAGTAATTTCGAGCCACCACTGATTTGTCTAAAAATGGTAATTTTTTTCTTTAAATTTTCGGTTTTCCGAAATTTAAAATGACAAGTGCTGGCATAAATGGATACAGAATTTTTTTCTCTACAAAAAACTTCCATACAAGTTTGCTCTAAAATAATTAGGGAAGCAAATATTTTCATATGAAGAAATTACCATTGAAATCCCTATGGTGAGTAAAGCATTTCTACACCCTGTATAGTTTTATTTGCATTTTCGTTTATTTGGATTTACTCTAGCATTTCCTTTACAGTCGAACGAATATCTTCTCTTTTATGTGAAGGTATGAACTTTAAGGATTTATAATTAGGGTCCAAAAATAAAGCCACATAATGTAACTTGTTTGGCACAATTCGTGATTTAATGACTTTTAAAAGTTGCTGCACCCTGCAGTTTTTTATTCGTGAAATTAACGTGAAACGTGAATCACACCTTGGACATTTTCACTCACGTTCACGTTACAATTTTCAAATATTAGTCACGTTCACGACGTGACACGAGGTGACACGACTGTCTTCACGTCACGCGTTCATCCCTAGTTTAGAGAGATCTGAAATATATAGAAAAATCGCAGTGCCATATGATGATATCATTATGTTTATTTATAGATAGATAACTGTGAAAGGTGCGGAACATTGAGTAACGTTAGTTCTATCTTGGAAATGATGCAGGAGTTGCCGTTTCTAACAATTATACTTCTTAAGTAATTAAGCAGTAAAATTTAATAGAAAAATCATGAAAACCTAAGTTCGTATTTTATGTAAGATAAAATTTAATAAATCGTTGAAAGCTGCTTCATAGTTTTAATAAAAAAATTTAAAGTGTATTTGTGGCGTTTTAATACTACCTATTAATATTTTCTGGGTATTCACTAACAAAAGAACGTTTCGGAAAAAGTATACTTCAGCGGTCAACGCAAAAATATAATTAATACACCAAAACTAGTTCAAAGTTGTGAGAATACATGTTTTCCAATTTATTGATAATTTGTAGAAATTTGTCTCATCTGCCATTGTACGCAATGGAAATTACCAAATGTTGGAATAAACATAAAGATACAATAATTGGTTTGTGTGAGCGACTTTATTAACGATCTCGTTAAAATTAGTATTATTTTTAGAATTAAAAGCAGCGATATAATAATCGCAAGTCAGTAACACATCTACAACAACAAATAAGCAGCTGCACTTATTATGATATTATATGCTAGCTCTACATTGATTACGAGTAATGCCTTTAAACAAAATATTGTAAAATTGTACATTCGTTACGTAGACATAGGGCAAAAAATTTATGGTGAAATCACATCAAGACTTTCTAATGTCTTATGAAAAGGATGACTTAAATAAAATTATACTTTCATGTCAATAATGTTCAACATTTTTGGCGTCAGCTGCACGGGCGCACCGAGAAATTCGGAAGTAGTTAAGAAAGGTTTGTCCAAAAATTACCACACAAACAAATATTCAACACTATCAGACTGCACTCTTATACGTTATAACCCAAACAAATTAACTTTAATTTCCAAAGACGGGTGATTCCTAAGGCAGTGGGATTTTGCCTAACTCGGCAGTTTCCAGTCGTAACAATAAACTTTTATTAATCAATTAAACTATATACATCGAAATATTAATTACAGAAACAATTACAGATGTTTAAAGTGATTTCTTCCGTATTCCATACACAGCGCAAGTTTGAGGTCAGTGTTAAACGTATTGTAAAAGTTAAATTAAATTAAAAAGATTCCACAGTTCTCTAGAGGATAACAATTTTCGATCATATGTATAAAACTTTAACTTTTCCGTTCTATGGCCGGACTCCATCGCTCAGTGGTTAAGCATTCTGGCTACTGATCTAAGGGTCGAGAGTTCGATCCCCGATCCCGGTGAGGTTTTAAAAAATTAAAAAGTGCGGATGAAAACCTCTACAGAATACCATCATTGAGAAGTGATGTAAAGCCGTGGGTCCCATGTTACTACTATGTGTAGCATGTAAAAGACCCCTTGCTAGGGTTGGAAGTCGGTAGTCTCGGTAACAGTCTAAGTAGGACTAAAGTACCGGGTACTCTGCATGCCTAGACTTTGTCCACGGGGTGTGTAAAAAGGCGTACTCGCTTGACATCAGCCTCCCCACAACAAATACTGTAATATTGCTACTTCCCGTTCTATACAATTTTTTGAAGATTAACTGCTCAGGCTAATTCGAATTCTCATCGATTACATGGCCCTGAGTACGAATTATGAAAGATGGCTCGTGTAGCTACTCAATAAAACGAACAGCATGGATGCCAGTTGCCATCAGTGACAACGATAAACTCAATCTAACTATCAGTAAAACACAAACTCCATTTACCGTTTACTTATTACTTCTATCTTACACAAACCTAATCTCAAACACGACAAGACGTTGCAAGCTCCTTACCGCTACTTCGGCAGTGTTGGCATGGAGCGGTTTTTGCTATGCGCTCTTTGGGAGAGAGTTGGTCTTGGTAATCTGTGGCAACGGTATTCTCAGTGCGGTATGGCTGCTATCATATTATGTTGTATATATGATTGCGCTATATTTGTGACGACTTGGGCTAAAGAAAATTTGCAAGGGAGACAGGAACTAATTATTGCAAAGCTTAGACGGAGGAAATCGATTTAAAATCCAGTTGGCGGTTTATCAATACCGTTAGAGGAGAGTGGCAATGCGACAGACAGCGCCGATATGTGGCATTTAAAATTTAAAGGTGATGAGGTATAAAAATTTGTATCCGCATTCTTCGATAACTTAAAAAAAATCTGCCCGGGACGAGATTCCAACACGCCACCCCAGACTGGGCAGTCCAAGAGTGTGCCACTACACTACTCTAACAGCGTAGTTACGCGACAGATTAACGTTTGTCATGGGTAACGCACATACAAATCGACCAATAAAGAAAAAGTAAAAGCGTTTCCGTTCTTTCTTTGCATTAATATTTCGTACAAACTGGCGCAAAAATTATCTTGATAGGTTCTGTCGTTCTCGAGTTAGCGTTTTACGCTCCCGGGCGAATGCGATTAATATTTCGATTCTAGTTTTATATTCCGCCGCTCGGGTTCGCCGCTTGCGCGCGCTTAAACAACTGAGCCACGACCGAGTTTCTGCTGCGTTATAAAGACACTATACTATTCTGTCCCATTTGTGATGTTTACCAATTATCTGCTAGGTCTCATTTTCGCCAATGATAAAGCCTCAGCTATGTGCAAATTATTACTTTTATCTATTTCTCAGTTACAACAAAAATACACAAATGTCTTCCTCCAACACACAGTTTTTGAGTTATACTTCCAACAGACACAGAGAGACAGACAGACAGATGTAATTGAGAAAACCTGTTTTTCGTCATCAAGAGACCCTGAAAGTGAGATCTGAAGAGATTTTTCGCGATTACAATACTTCCTTCGTCTTTTATACGAGAGAAGCAACAATTCAAAAATTGAAATTTATGAATTATTAATAATAAAAAAGGTTGTCATTACAAAACCATGAATTGAAATAGCATGCGGGTTAAATCAGAAAATAAAAGAGTTGAATTAATTGTTTGCGCAATTCGAAAAGCGAATTAACAATTGAGTCTCCTCAAGCACTCCATAAAGCTAAGTTCTTAAATGTAATTTACAGACACGACGTTTATCACAAAAACCTTTGGTCAACGAAGCACATTGTAGGGGTCTAGGACATTTCGCCGTCGCCGTTTCGCAGTCGCCGTTTCGCTGTCTGCCATTTCGCCGTCCCCACTTTGCCGCCGACCACTTCGCCGTCGCCGTTTCGCCGTCGCCGTTTCGCCGTCGACCACTTCGCCGTCAACTTGAAAGCGGAACAAAGACCGTGCTGCCAAATAATTATACTTTAATTTATTTTTATACTTTAATGTAATGCTTGCTTATAAACTATCATCTTTGTTAACTTACAATAATATACTTGTACTCCGTTGCCGAAAGAAAATGCATAATAAGTTTAATAATTTCTATTGTACTTAAACAGCAAGTATACAGTAATATTTAAATTGTAGAGTAACATATATACAGAGTGATTCAAATTTATTTCGGAAAACTTTAGGAATACACAGAACACTTCAAAATAAAGCGGAAAACTTATATCGAAAAACGTATAATAAGCGAGATGTAAGAAGTTGAGTTAAAAAATCTGGTGTGATACACTCACATAACTTTCTTTTACAGTGATCTATAATTAGGCAAAAAATTGATTTTTAATTTTTAAGAATTTGTAAAAAATTTTCAGAAATTAAAAATTCTACAAAAACGGTACAAAATAGAGCGTTAATTAAAGAGACAAATTTTCTCTAAAAGTTTAAGCTGAATTCAAAAATGTAATAATATACCGGATGTGAATGTTCTATTTAAAATAGGAGTTAATTGAAAAATAGAGAAAAAAACAAAAGAAACCCATTTCAGAAGTATTCAACTGGAAAATCATCTACCTCACATCAATACACATTAAAAATCTAATAAAAATGTAAAATTTGAAAAAAGGGCAAATTACTAAAATCATCATAACAGCCATACTACCTTAAAGGGAATTTTCTAAACCAAATCATTATAATGACCACCATGTGCATGATAAAAGGATTAGCAAAAAGTAACAAGTAGGCTCATTACCATCAACAAATAATAAAAACGGTTTAATGCATATAAGAAGTGTAACTGTAATAACCTTTAACGTCATCCTAATGGGAAATAAATGTGAATAATATTTTAAAGCTATTAAAGTTTTCGAACAATGAAAAAATGTTTTTTTAAGTCGGAAATGTAAAATAGTCTACGGCGAAATGGCCACGGCGAAAAGGCAACGGCGAAACGGCGACGGCGAAACGGCGACGGCGAAACGGCGACGGCGAAACGGCGACGGCGAAACGGCGACGGCGAAACGGCGACGGCGAAAAGGCAACGGCGAAACGGCGACGGCGAAATGTCCCATTCCGCATTGTAGTACTTAAAATTAAAGTTTCGTAAAAAGAAAATAAATATCTTCGCTTAACGCCATAGCCGCAAACATCAAATTAGTAAAATTTATTTATATATTTAACTAATAAGATGCAACAAAGTGTAATGCAGCATACTGTATGAATTATGAATTTAATTTAATAATAATATTTAGATATCCAATGGGTATCATGTCATGTAAAAATAACTTGACTTTATAATCGACGATAAATAATCACGTTAAGGGTTAAATTCCCATTAATTGTGAAGAATAATAATTGGGTATTTGATACGTAATAGCAATACAGTATTCTTTACGATCAAATTTGACTGAGGGTCACAACTATTATTGAAAATAGAATTCATGATTGTTTGAAGCCAGTTAAAGTGGTATTTTTACTTCGAAACCAGTAAAAAAGTGTAAGTGAGTGTTAGTGGTACTGTTGAACTGTCCCTCCACATAATAGCGGGTCAAAAAGCTGTTCGTGAACAACCCAAAGGAGGTGTTTGCAGACTAGCATCCAGTTAGGAGCTTATATAAGACACACTCGGGTACAAGATATACTTTCATACTAAAATATATCTTTAGTTGCAAAAATTACAAAATTACAACAACATTATTTACTTTATTTGAAAATTATGTCTGATAAGTGACGACCACCATTTCTGACACAGTGCTGCAGCCGTGTTCGGAAATTTCTCATCGCCCTCAGTACCATGTCGTTTGGTATGGCTCGTATTTCATTACGATTTGCTAATTTTAACTCTTGAATGGTACGTGGTCTTCTCACGTAAACTTTCGACGTCAGATATCCCCAGAGGAAATAATCACCAGTTTTAAAGTAGGTTTCTACTGCGAAAGCACGGTGGCTTGGGTTTCACTGCTGCATTTTAGCTGTCACTAAATTAAATGGCGTAGATTGAAGCAACCAATTGTCTTTTTCTACGCCGCCAACCTCAAATAGGAAAAACGTAAAAACCATTTCAAAACCGTCCGGTTTTTCTGCCGGTCCCTGTATAATTAAATTTTGTATACCTAAAGACTATAATTGCCCAACGAAGTCAATTTAAGGAATATATTTTATAGTAATTTAGTCTTTAACTATAATAAGAAGTTATTAGTTGAACATTAACTCATCCAGCTGGGTACAGGATTCTCAATTCTTATTAACTGACTAGCTGAGGTATTAAAGAACTAGAATATCATTACATAATTCAAAGTGTCAAATTGAGTTGTGAGATACCTCAATTTTTATTTATTTCTGTAAAAAGTAAGGTAAGTACTTAAGGAGCTATACCTGATACTGCTTCTTGTTATAAAAGGGTATATTTAAATTAATATTATTTGTAACAACCACTCGAGAGAGGGGGTTGTAATACAAAAGGTAGTTTACTATAACTTGAAAACATTACCAAAGTTTAATAAACCATTGCTGGAACTCTATTATTTCAAGATTATTTCGAACGAGTGCTGGTTGGTATCTTCTTTGCATTATAATCGCCTTGTGGCTTGTAGAAAACAGGAATGGTTAGCGAGACTTATCGCCGGAATCCTGCTACACAGTTACGGTGGTAAAACAAAAAGCTTAACTTTATATTATCCAAGAGCTTAGGTTGAACAGCGCCACTGTGACCTTAAATAGGTCTCGATGCAGGCGTCTTCTTCAGGCTTATAAGAGGGATGTGGAGCACTTAGGAGGTTACCCCAGAAAATGGTTTGATCACTGAAGAGAGCACAAAGCCGGGAGCACCGAAAAAGGTCTACAGGTTGAAAACGGACGTCGAATAAAACGAGCAATCACGAAAAATCTACACAGAAAAAAAGGAGGATTCACTCTTAGATTAACGTAAATACACCATAGCAGTTTTTTCACATGGCGACGGCTTATTGGGTAAATCCTACTTAAGCTTCTCCGACAGCGAACCGTTCTAAGGAGGTGGAAAGACAAGTCTCCAATTCTCATTTACTTACTGCCTGGGTGGTACGTAATAAAAATCCGGTGTGATACACGCACACAAATTCCTTTTACAGTGATCTTATAATTAACCAAACATTTGATTTTTAAGTTTTAACCATTTGTCAAAAATTTTCAAAAATTACAAATTCTACAAGAACCGTACAAAATAGAGCGTTAGTTGAAGAGACAAATTTTCTCTAAAATTTTAAGCTGAATTCAAAAATATAATAATATACCGGGTTGCATTTTAAGTTTTGGACCATGCAGAACTTTTTATAAAGAATAACCTTTTTTCGTAAAATTAATAATAAAAAAGTTTTCCATATGGTGCGAACTTAAGCAGACACACTGTATATGAAGTTTCAACGCCATACTTCTTTTCGTTTTATATAATAAATTATCTATTTATATATGCGAGAAACACAAGGGCATTGAATTGTAGTCCGTTAGATGATTCTAATGTAGCGGAAAGTCACACACGTCATATGTTAACCTCGAAGCATTACATTTCCATTGCGTTACACAAACAACTTTTGTCGACACAACCATGATGACAAAAGTTGAAAAAAATTTAAAGAAGACGCTAAACGGAAGAATACAAATTAAAAATATTTTGATGTTGGCTCCCGCCATCCCGCCGATTTGCAAAAAGCACAAGTATGAATATGTTGAACACTTTTTTGAAGCTACATATAATGAAAAGAGTAATGAAGAGATCAATGTATAATTCAATAAATCAACTAAAAAGTGGGTGGAGATTTCACTGACAAATTGCAAACTATTTCAAGAAAATAATTTTGATAATTTATTAAAACCAATGTGAGGTTCACTATACGGAGACTAATTTGCTAATAGAGAATTTGAAATTCAAGTGTTTTTATACATACATTGTGGAATATATCCTGTTATTCATATTGATTTTAATGGAGTAGTGTGTTATTTTGTAGAGGCAACTCATGGATGCAATTAGGTTATGGCGCCGATGTAGCACTCTTCTAGCATGAGTACTTATTAGAGAGCGATAATTTGAATAAAGATGGTAAAGATTGTTTTTCTATACTATTTAAAATTTATCTAATTATGCAAAAAAACTCATATTGCTTGTTTCTTGCATTTTTATTTCTAATTATGAGACCATCCACGGGGTCGATAATCATCCCTAGGGAGCTTATCGCTTGGTAAGCAGCCCACGGGCGCTTATCAGCTAAGCAGTTATGACACAAAATGACGCAAATCCTAACCTGCTAACCTCGAATTTGACATTGACGTACAGTGTCACCAACATATTATTCATACGTTGAATTTCCACAGGCCGCTGAGGAACAGTTTTTTTTGGATCTCTCGATATTATGTAGGTATGCACTTAAGAAGCTTACATTTTTGGGTATTGTTTGTGAGGAAATCGATGAGTGTTACAAAGGCTGTGAACTACGAGTATATGGACAAAAAATTAAAATGTACAGCACCTTCTTTCTCCGTTACTATTGAGAGGAATGGATTGATATTTTTATAAAACCCGACGAACGCTTAACAAAAGGTTAACTTACAATAACAAACGTAAATATGAAGGTAACTAGCTTATATATGTAAATAATCTAAACCAATTGATTAATAACATTGTT
Organism: Agriotes lineatus; assembly: GCA_940337035.1. NCBI lineage: Eukaryota > Metazoa > Arthropoda > Insecta > Coleoptera > Elateridae > Agriotes > Agriotes lineatus. Next base: position 9,372,157 of record OW679197.1, read on the forward strand.
ACAGACGACGGTAATTTTGATTTATTTTTCCATTTCTAAGTGATAATGGTTATCTTAATGTGGCAAAGAAAACAGAATCAAATGTAGTTTTAAAAATAAAAAACACCGAAAAATTAGACTGAGATTTGTTACAGTCGAAACCGGTATTACGACAAAAGCGAGGCCACACGTCACAGCTGTAACAAAAGTTGCCGACTATACTCATAGAGATGGAATGGTTCATTTTGAAATTAATCAGGGCATCGACCTATTCAACGAAATAACGGTGTTAAATGCCTTAGACGCCATCACTTTTCTAATCAAGAAAATACAAGTAAACTCACTGAAAAAGTGGGAACAGTGAAACAACCTCTCAAATCCAACATTGGTAGTGCTCGGGCCACGGTCAGCGTACAGCCTCGGTGAACTTACCTTTACTTGAATTCCTTTGCAGCTCCTAAACCCCTTTACAAAAGAAACACATCACAAAATACAAATTCGCATGCAACTCCAAAAAGGGGTGAACAACGAAGTACGTAAACGACTGACAAATTTTACGACACCTATTACTCCGTTAAGGAGAACTATCACGATTGAGAATTACAATTATTATCAGCCTAGGGCGATTATAGGGCTTCCGACTTCTAGACACGATTACTCCACAAAAGTCTCTTGCATAACTAGAATATTGAGAAATGAGCACCCCTTTCGACAAGAAAGGCAGAATGTATGCCTTTTTTAACAACTTTCTGTCGAATTTAAAAAAATAAGCGTCGTCTTGTAAACGACGAGTATTACACATAAACTCTCCCAAGCGTTAATGTTAGTTGACAGTTTAAAATAAATTTGTATATCTACACGTAATTTTGAATTCAATGAACGTGAACAATCTGACTATAATATCAAGAAGCAGTACTTAATGATACGTTAATAATACAAATATTATAGCAAATGTATTGGAAAATAAATGGAAAATAAAACTTCATTCTAAATTTAAAATTAATTTTTGGTTAGGAAGAATTTTACGAATGCCCACCAAAAGTTTATAAAATTAAATACATATATTTCTACATTAAATCGAGTCATAACTGAAGTAAATCATTTGTCCACTTACAATAAACGTTTTGTTTTTGATTACTACTAAAAGTATGCCTTTTAGCACTAGCTTGTTTTTACTAAAAATGACGTCTTATAAATCAGCGTGTTGAAAGTGAAATCAGCTGTTTACTTTTAGCACATGTGTTTTTTTAAATAATTAAAGCATTATGTAATAAATAAAGTAAAAGGTGTACTATTATAGTAGTGTACCTAGGGGTGTTCTGCCTCACTTCCGGTGGTTTGAAACTTGGCTAAGTGTCACGTGGCGAGGTCATTGGCCTCTGGTTTGAAACTTGGCTAAGTCTAGCCGAAGGTCACGGGTCTAGCCTAGGCCAAGATCACGGGCCTAGCCTAGGTCAAGGTCACGGGGCACTTCCGGGAATTTTTTTTTTTGGGTTAAACGTGTAGTTTTTGAAATTTATCAAAATTTTCCCACGCTCGAGCGTCTGGGATGCAGACATGTTCATTCTTGCAGGATGTTGTTATCAGTAAATAGAACAATGAAGCTATTGTTACGCTTATCAAAATTTTCTCAGGCTCGACCGAATGTGACTCATCGTCTGACAGACATGTCTATTCTTGCAGGATGTTATCAGTAGAACAATGGCATCCATTGTTTTAAAATCAGCACGAAATTCGAGCGAAATTGGACAATAAAGCCATTGTTGTCTGGAGATTAAAATGTGCAAAGCTGGTAAAAATTCAACAATGAAAGCCATTGTTTGAGAAAAAATCAGCAAACTGCTAAAGTGAATGCTGTCTTTGTTTGAAAATTTTTGCTGACGCTGTTAAAAGTCTAATTTTGAAATTTTTACAAGATTCTCACGATACATTTTGGAGGTAAAAGTCTAATCTTTACAAGACTTCTACGATGAATTTTGAGGTTAAGAGTCTAATTTTGAAATTCCTATACCGGATGTTAGTCATTGTCTGGAAATGCCAGACTTGTCAAAACCTGCCTGCCTGCCTGCTGCGCAATTAAACAATGAAGCCATTGTTTGAGAAATGTGCAAGGTTGCAAAAAATAAACCGAATTAATTGTGGTCTAATAGTATACATCGAATTATTTCCAGCTAAAAGATGCAATATGAAAACCCAAACCATTTTAAATACCTTGTTAGGTTTTTGTTTTATTACACGTTCAACGAGATGTATGTCTGGATATTTAACTTTTTTTGAAACTCAAATAGGCCGATTGGAAGCATCTTTTAGTAGATAGGTAATGTGTTCGATCCCACTGGAGGACTGTTTAAGCGGTAGACAGTATTTAACATAATACAAAAGTGTTGGGGTCTTAGAGACATTGAGAGTAATTCTCGTAGAGATTTACAGGTTACAGTTCGGAGTGTAAACTGAGTTAAAAATTTTGGATATTAGCAACAGTACCATTTATATTGTGTTCTTTTACGTAAGCCCCAAAATTTTAGATTTGATAGCACTGCTGACAGACAGGCAGAAAACTTGTAATGCGGCTGCCAAACCGGGCCTCGTCAAATATCGAACAGCAATATATATATTAGTAAAAAATACTCTTCCAGGTTAAAAGTTTGATGTAGTTTTAGCCAATCTTATACACATTCCAGCAGTAAACTCTGGTAGGAAGCGGAGTCTTAGACAGCAGAATTTTTATAATACAAAACAGGAGCGATAAAATAATCGTCAGCATTTTTCAGTTTATCGGATTCGGCAACTTCCGCATATCGCAAAAACAAACACCTTCTTTGTTCTTGTGTTAGCACCTTGGTTTTAAGAATGGTAGTATATTTACGAAATCCGACGCCACAGCACTATATGTTTTAACTACATTTTTTCAATAACTACAAAAATAAAAAAGCAACTTAAAATATTGTTCCTAAAAGGAGTGGTGGTGTAGTTTTATCATTGGAATTTCAATTTCTTACAACGTTATTTGTAAATAGTCCAGTTTTTGGTTGCAACGAGCATAGTTCTAGCAGAGATATTTGACGAATAGAAGATATAAACAGACAGTAATATTAATCTAAAATTGAATTAACTAATATTATTAACAAAGTTGTTAAACGCATGATACAGGCAGTTATTAATTACTTAATATATACAATTGTCCTATATCCGGTATTCATGGTTTATCTGATTTTAATAGTCGATTAGAGTCGAATAACTAAGGTTATTACAATGCTAAAGACTGTGCGCAAAAAGGTAAGATATCACAATTTTAAAATAAAACCCAGAGAATAAGAATAAAATAAATCCTAGTAAAAGCTATTAGATCACTGCAATACTCTAATTAATAATGATGGTGAGGGACAGTATAATTTTGAACTTATCTAGATTGGTTAAAAATCAGATGTATAAGAGAAAATCTCAAACAAAAACATTTTGTCAGACCTGTCCAGACCGGCGGATGTGAGTCATCGTCTGGGAATGTGCAAGGTTGCTAAAAATAAACCGGTTGTCTGAGGTTTCTGCGTAGGTCTGCGCGGGAGTCTGTGCGGAGGTTTGGCGAAAACTTAAAATTCTGCGTAGGTTTTGGCGGTAAATTCAAATTCTGTCTAGGTTTTTGGGCGGGAAATTCAAATTATAATCAGTGTTTTTGACGGGAAAATCTGGGGGTGTACAAGGTTGCTAAAATGTATGAGGTCTTTACACCAGATGTAGTTAATGACCTCCATTATCAGTGTCTATAAATTTGGTAGACAGACAGACAGGCAGACCGACAGGCAGGCAGGCAGGCAGGCAGACAGACAGACAGACAGCCAGGCAGACAGACAGACAGACAGACAGACAGACAGACAGACAGACATACAGACAGCCAGCCAGACAGCCAGACAGCCAGACAGCCAGACAGCCAGACAGCCAGACAGCCAGACAGGCAGACGGACAGGCAGGCATTCTTAACACCATTTATTGTACAGATTGTGAGCAGTAATAGAAATAGGTGTGAGAGAGATGCCTGTACCAGTTAAGTATAAGTGTCCAAAATGTAAAGGGGAAAACGATCAAGAAGGACGAAAATGTATTGCTTGCACACATTGCACGAACATATGAAAGAAAACAGTGGTGGTAAACATTATCCTCAATCATATTTCAGACAATTCTAGCGAATAACTGAACTCAGCTTGGTGGACGCTATCGTCATGAGTTTGATTCTTATATATACATCTAACAATTTTGATATCTATCATTTGATAAGAAACTGTTGACGTGTGAACTAGTTTGAATCTGTCAGTCTCTCTAACTGTCTAACTGGCTGTCTACCTGTCTAGCTGTCTACCTGTCTACCTGTCTAGCTGTCTACCTGTCTACCTGTCTAGCTGTCTACCTGTCTAGCTGTCTACCTGTCTACCTGTCTAGCTGTCTACCTGTCTAGCTGTCTACCTGTCTATCTGTCTATCTGTCTAGCTGTCTAACTGTCTACCTGTCTAGCTGTTTACCTGTCTGTCTGTCTGGCTGTCTACCGCTTACATACTTGTGACAATAATGAAAACGAATATAGCGACAGAACTTATTAAAACTAAAAATATTATAAGACAGAAAGTTTGAGCTCTTAAGGAGGGTAAGTTGGTGCAACAACAGCTCCTCGGTAAATTTTTTAAACCTGTTACCGAACAAATACAAAGTGTTGCAAAAGAAATCAATACAAAAGAGAATCCTCCATCACAATTTAAGCCTTTCAAATTGAAAAAGAAAGAGAAAGTTAAATACAATTATGATGATGATCTTAAAAGAAAAACTAAATACGATTATGACGCGGATGATGACGATGATGAATATAAAAATATATCAAATCCTCCAAAACTAGAATTATTTACACCAATACCGGCTGATGAAGTATTGTGTGAATCCACCGAAGATGAACCTAATACAACTATAACAAGCAAATTTCAACCGCAAGCTATAAGTTCTTTCTTAGAACAGTATGACGAACTTCCTAGGAAATATATAAGCAATTATCTTATAGAAAGACCAAATCTAGGGAGGTATGGAATTAGATATGATTTTGATAAAAACCAATTTTATTTTGGTGGAGATGAGCTAGATATAAAGGGATCAGATATAATTGTTAAAAATGTGCACTATGAAGGTACGCCTGGTTTGTACGAATTACTATTTAGAAACGATCCTCAAATAACTCCAACGCTGACAGATAGAGCAAATTATAATGATATCATAAACAGAACAAATGCAGCGCATAGAAATTTTTATAAAAATGATCAGAAGGTAGGTTTCAACCAAGCGAAATACAAGAAATTTATAAAATCTAACCTGTCATCATCACCCTCGCCATCATCGATATCGTTAAGGACTACAAAGCTTACTGGTAAAGGTATGCAGCAAGTTAGCAATAAACCGTTGGATTATGTTTACTGGGATGATCCGAACGAATTAGTTGATCGATTAAAGTTGCTGTATGCCTCTCAAGCATCTGGCCATACAAATCATAGAAATGAAATTGTTAGTATAATAGAAGAGTTAAAAGAGGCAGGGATAATTGAATAAATCCAGTTCGGAAACAGCACGAGGAGATCCTTCAGACAGAGATGACAACAACACATCTACCACAATAATTGACTAGTGTATAATATATTTGTAATAATTTTATACATGTACGTTAGACAAATAAAATACAATTATATTTACAATTGTCGTTTTATTACACCATCGTGCCCATAAAACCGTTACAGAAACAGCTGTCTACCTGTCTAGCTGTCTAGCTGTCTGCCTGTCTGTTTGTCTGTCTGTCTGTCTGTCTGTCTGTCTGGCTGTCTGGCTGTCTGTCTGTCTGTCTGTCTGGCTGTCTGGCTGTCTGGCTGTCTGGCTGTCTGGCTGTCTGGCTGGCTGTCTGTCTGTCTGTCTGTCTGTCTGTCTGTCTGTCTGCCTGGCTGTCTGTCTGTCTGTCTGTCTGCCTGCCTGCCTGCCTGCCTGTCGGTCTGCCTGTCTGTCTGTCTACCAAATTTATAGACACTGATAATGGAGGTCATTAACTACATCTGGTGTAAAGACCTCATACATTTTAGCAACCTTGTACACCCCCAGATTTTCCCGTCAAAAACACTGATTATAATTTGAATTTCCCGCCCAAAAACCTAGACAGAATTTGAATTTACCGCCAAAACCTACGCAGAATTTTAAGTTTTCGCCAAACCTCCGCACAGACTCCCGCGCAGACCTACGCAGAAACCTCAGACAACCGGTTTATTTTTAGCAACCTTGCACATTCCCAGACGATGACTCACATCCGCCGGTCTGGACAGGTCTGACAAAATGTTTTTGTTTGAGATTTTCTCTTATACATCTGATTTTTAACCAATCTAGATAAGTTCAAAATTATACTGTCCCTCACCATCATTATTAATTAGAGTATTGCAGTGATCTAATAGCTTTTACTAGGATTTATTTTATTCTTATTCTCTGGGTTTTATTTTAAAATTGTGATATCTTACCTTTTTGCGCACAGTCTTTAGCATTGTAATAACCTTAGTTATTCGACTCTAATCGACTATTAAAATCAGATAAACCATGAATACCGGATATAGGACAATTGTATATATTAAGTAATTAATAACTGCCTGTATCATGCGTTTAACAACTTTGTTAATAATATTAGTTAATTCAATTTTAGATTAATATTACTGTCTGTTTATATCTTCTATTCGTCAAATATCTCTGCTAGAACTATGCTCGTTGCAACCAAAAACTGGACTATTTACAAATACCGTTGTAAGAAATTGAAATTCCAATGATAAAACTACACCACCACTCCTTTTAGGAACAATATTTTAAGTTGCTTTTTTATTTTTGTAGTTATTGAAAAAATGTAGTTAAAACATATAGTGCTGTGGCGTCGGATTTCGTAAATATACTACCATTCTTAAAACCAAGGTGCTAACACAAGAACAAAGAAGGTGTTTGTTTTTGCGATATGCGGAAGTTGCCGAATCCGATAAACTGAAAAATGCTGACGATTATTTTATCGCTCCTGTTTTGTATTATAAAAATTCTGCTGTCTAAGACTCCGCTTCCTACCAGAGTTTACTGCTGGAATGTGTATAAGATTGGCTAAAACTACATCAAACTTTTAACCTGGAAGAGTATTTTTTACTAATATATATATTGCTGTTCGATATTTGACGAGGCCCGGTTTGGCAGCCGCATTACAAGTTTTCTGCCTGTCTGTCAGCAGTGCTATCAAATCTAAAATTTTGGGGCTTACGTAAAAGAACACAATATAAATGGTACTGTTGCTAATATCCAAAATTTTTAACTCAGTTTACACTCCGAACTGTAACCTGTAAATCTCTACGAGAATTACTCTCAATGTCTCTAAGACCCCAACACTTTTGTATTATGTTAAATACTGTCTACCGCTTAAACAGTCCTCCAGTGGGATCGAACACATTACCTATCTACTAAAAGATGCTTCCAATCGGCCTATTTGAGTTTCAAAAAAAGTTAAATATCCAGACATACATCTCGTTGAACGTGTAATAAAACAAAAACCTAACAAGGTATTTAAAATGGTTTGGGTTTTCATATTGCATCTTTTAGCTGGAAATAATTCGATGTATACTATTAGACCACAATTAATTCGGTTTATTTTTTGCAACCTTGCACATTTCTCAAACAATGGCTTCATTGTTTAATTGCGCAGCAGGCAGGCAGGCAGGTTTTGACAAGTCTGGCATTTCCAGACAATGACTAACATCCGGTATAGGAATTTCAAAATTAGACTCTTAACCTCAAAATTCATCGTAGAAGTCTTGTAAAGATTAGACTTTTACCTCCAAAATGTATCGTGAGAATCTTGTAAAAATTTCAAAATTAGACTTTTAACAGCGTCAGCAAAAATTTTCAAACAAAGACAGCATTCACTTTAGCAGTTTGCTGATTTTTTCTCAAACAATGGCTTTCATTGTTGAATTTTTACCAGCTTTGCACATTTTAATCTCCAGACAACAATGGCTTTATTGTCCAATTTCGCTCGAATTTCGTGCTGATTTTAAAACAATGGATGCCATTGTTCTACTGATAACATCCTGCAAGAATAGACATGTCTGTCAGACGATGAGTCACATTCGGTCGAGCCTGAGAAAATTTTGATAAGCGTAACAATAGCTTCATTGTTCTATTTACTGATAACAACATCCTGCAAGAATGAACATGTCTGCATCCCAGACGCTCGAGCGTGGGAAAATTTTGATAAATTTCAAAAACTACACGTTTAACCCAAAAAAAAAATTCCCGGAAGTGCCCCGTGACCTTGACCTAGGCTAGGCCCGTGATCTTGGCCTAGTGAGGCTCGTGACCTTGACCTAGGCTAGACCCGTGACCCCCGGCTAGACCAACGACCTTGATAAACCTGCGCGCGCTGACCTGCGCAGAAACCTGCGCAGACACCTGCGCAGAAAACCTGCGCAGTGACACATTTTGAGCCAGAACCCGTGTAGGTACACTACTTATTATAATTACTTTTGATAACTAACTTTGACAGCTACCGATATAAATGCAAACCCTTGTTAAATCGACAATTATGAATTAATAACAGTAAATTTAAGGCCGTAGAAAAAATATTGTGCGCAAATTCGCGCATAAACATTTACTTTTAGCACTTGTTGCACAAATAGCTATTTTTTGATGAGCTTAACTTCGCTGATTCAACCACTAGCTGAACATTACAAGATTGATTTAAAGCGAACTACAGATATTACCAAACACAATACAAATGTTTGAGAAGGAATTTAAAACTAACGTTGAAAATATAATGTAGCTTGTAGATTTATATGAGACTTACAAGATTGTTTTCCTTGAAGTACATAAATTAAGTGCAATTTATGTGATTACTTATCTAGTTTCAAGTGTAGCATGTGAAAGAACTTTTTCTTGTGTAAGAAGAATAAAGACTTATTTAAGAAATGATATAGCTGATTAACGGCTTTCAAATTTAGCAATTCGCAAAAAATTTCAATTTTGACGAAGTCATAGATATTTTTGGGTTAAAACATCCAAGAGGTATTATTTTGACTTGAATCGCAGTTTTAATTTTTTTGGTGAATTTTATTTTTTAATTTTTTTGTTTAATTGTATTTTTTCAATTTTTATTACATTATTTTTCACGTGTGCCTGGTCTTATATACATGTTTAAGGCTCAATTCTACTTTTTATATTGTAGTATAACCACTTATTATTCACTCAATTATGTATTTATATTTATTTATAATACATTTCCCGCCCACAAAAAAAAATTCTCGCATTCAACGAAAGAGATTCTTAGTAGTTGCTTGCAACAACGGTGCGAGCAAAGACGGCGTGCGATAATTGGTAACGCGGTATCAAACATTGTGGTTTGAATTCTTAAAACTATCAATTCGAGTTTATAAACAAAACAGTAGTATTTAAAACCACTAATAAATTATTGGGCCACTTGGATGGCCCACCCTAAACCAAATAAATTTACAGAACCCGTCTTACAACAGTGAAATGTCACAATCCGAATGGCAAAATAAAGGACAAAAACTCAATAATTTGCAACTCACACCACCTGCAAAAAAAAAAACAAAAAAACTTCTTGAATCCTAATTAACTTCTAACAGCTAACATATTTTACCCACTTAATACACAAATAATAATAATAGTCTTCAGTTGATTCTAGAAGCAGTTCCTTGCAAAAAAATGTCAGAAGTTCGGACGTACACCCAATTACTGCAATCTCGAACCAACGTTTGTCATTTACGTAAGGAATGTCAGAAAATAAAAGGAAAAGATAAACTCGAACGTGTAAACTGTGGAAGTGCTCACCCCGCAAATTATCAATAGTGATATTACATTGAAACAGTTAGCCGGTTACCACTTAATCAGTTAGAAAATTCACAGCGCAGTCAAAAGCAAAGTAACAGAAATAATAAGCCAATTATAAAGGCGACAATTGATGCTTTTATACCACATCTACATGAACTACAACCTATAATTTACAATTTCATCACTTTTAATTGGAATGCAAACGGAATTAAAATCATCGTGATTTACTGGATTCCGGATAAAACTATCCACTCATTATATAATCTGGCATGCTCATCACAGTTAATTTCTAATGCAATACTTACGCATTTATGTTGTTCTATTCGTAAGATGGACACAACTGAAACGGTGGTATTAAATTGGAAGGAAGAATAGTAACCAATGTAAAATACCGGATGACACTATCGTATTTGTCCCAACTTAAGAACAGATGGAGGAACTCCTAAGCAGAATAAGGGATGGAAATGCAGGAAGGGGACTAGATCTAAACCTAGGAAAAGCAAGAGTAATGATGAATGAGCGAAATCAAAGATTTAGAAGATCGAAAAATGAACTCGTGGATGAGTTTATATCCTTGGTTCCTTGGTTACTAATAAAAGCGAATGTGATGAAGACATCAGGATACGTTTGGCATTAGGAAGAAGAACCATGATCAAGTTGCAGAAAATTTTGAAAGACAGAAACCTTAAAAGAAACACAAAAAAAGATAATAAAAACGCTGTTTTTTCCAGTAACCACTTACGAATCAGAGATGTGGACAATAGAAATGAAAATGACCCCGGCCAGGACCGAGGCGACACCCCCGGCGCCGCCTGCCCTCAGGAGGACACCTCCCGGAGGAGCCCCCTGGGACAACAGTGTTTGGACGGGCCCTTCGCCTTCCTTTACCGCCAACCGAACTGCCAACCTCCCCGCACCCGGATCCTCACTTGGGACCTGGAAGTACACCTGACCGACGCCGAGGAGGCTCTATGGAAGGCAACCCCTGACCCGAGCATTCCCCATTGCGGGTCCCGTTGGCGGAAGACGGACGCCCCCCCATTTCAGCCACCGCGTCTACAAGGCCGACCAGCATCTACGGCAGCCGCCGTACCTGCAAGACCGTCCCCGGTGCTCGTCCCGGCTACGCCCCGGACCGCCCCTCGGAGGACCACGCCTGCTTAGGCCCCGATCACGGACGCCATTTCACCATTTTTTTTTGTTTCTTGTTATACTATTACGGTCTAAATAGACTTTTACGACACCGCGCCGGCTGACACAAAAATTACGTATAAGCTAAATGGCCATCGATATTTGTCTAAATCGGGACAATGACTCACCTAGGACCGCTGCCCTTCCCGTAACAAGATATGCCGACTAGACATCAGTAAAGCAACGGGATAAGGGACGGTAAGCAATGATAAATTTAGTTGACGCCACCCGGTTTGATCGAAAATAAGCATGCACAAACACGTAGAGAAATCATAAGGCATCTTTCATTAACAGATCTATTGGTTTTCGCACATGTGAATAAATTCGTTACTCATCTTGAGAACATATCATATCGTAATATACGGCTAAACTACACCCAGCTGGCGGCGCTTTATCTCTAATGACTAACTATAAATTCGAATACAAACTTCCTGCGGGCCTGGGACGATATATAATTAATTTAAATGTAAATACAAGTCGCCTGCGGGGCTGCGGCAATATATGACTAATGACAACGTGGCGGGGATGTGACAATATATGGTTAATTTAAAAGCAAATACAACACTCTACTGTAATTAACGGCTTCGCTTGAAAGCTGATTGGCGGGAATCAGAGCCCTTATCGCTAGAGTATATGTGCTGAGGCTTGAAGTCGAGAGTGGCACGCTGTTCAGAGAATCCCACGTTATCATCAGGGAAAGAAAATGAAGGGTCCCCTTGGGCAATGACGAAATTTGCGAGGCCTGAGGTTCGCACGCTCGAACAAAAAAATCCCACCAGGTTTTGGACGAATACACCTTCCAGGTTTACGAACTGCAACAAGCGGCGACAACCATCGGCACAGCAGCGGCACTCACATAAACAACGCACAACCTTTCACTCTTACGGCCCGTTTGGAAATCCACAGACACAAACCGCCCCCGCACCCAAACGGGCGCAAGACGGTAACAACGTGACGCTATATCAACTGTTCTCAGTGGCGGCCGGTGACTAACTAACTCCAAAACCGACGCTGTCGAACGACCAAAAACTGGCGGGGCAAACGGAAAAGAATGCGATGGAGCGAATACCTCTCTGTCGCACTCGCAGGGTCGCGTTTTAAATTTACTTCAGAAAAGCACTCGCTCTCAACAGCTGCCGAGCGATATCTATACGCAGGTGTTCAACCAGGCGACCCAAGTACAAGCAAGACGGCTCGAACTTCTAGAAAAGCTGTGTGCTAAATCTAGAAAATGACAAATAAGCCAGAAAAAGTAATTATAAACGACGGGGCGTTATAGCTGCTTACACACAAATTAACGAAGTAAAACACGTAGAAATATGACTGGAAAACCTATATAGGTATACGCGGGATCAGAATAAACACTCTGAAAGGTCAAATAATTTATAGAAAAATAAAAATGTCCTGACAATACGTTCAGTAGTTTTAATTATAAGCTGTACAGTGTGTCCCAAATTGGACACTTTTGATAGGAAACATTCATTTCTAGAGGAGATAGTAAAAAACTAACTTACATGTTACGGGCTCGTTTTTTGTGTAAAAATGAATGGCGGAAACCACACATCGATATCTTGATCTCTTTAAAAGATACAGGGTGATTTTCAATTTGGTGCATTTTCGACTCACCCCCGTAACTTGCTTATTTGTGAATATTTTGTGTTTCTCCAAAAACATTCCTAAGGAATTTTTTTAAAAGGAATCGAATGGTATGATTAGCGTGTTTGTAAAACAAATGGCGGGGAAGCTGTGACATAAACTTTTATTTTTATTTACCATAAGTAAAAATAAAAATTTATGTCACAGATTTCCTGCTATTTGTTTTGCAAAAACACTAAGCATACCATTCGATTCCTTTTAAAAAAATGCCGCAAGAATGTTTTTGCACAAACACAAAATATTCACAAATAAGCAAGTTACGGGGGTCAGTCGAAAATGCACCAAATTGAAAATCACCCTGTATCTTTTAAAGAGATCAAGATATCGATGTGCGGTTTTCGCCATTCATTTTTACACAAAAAACGAGCCCGTAACATGTAAGTTAGTTTTTTACTATCTCCTCTAGAAATGAATGGTTCTTATCAAAAGTGTCCAATTTGGGACACACTGTACATAACACATTAAAATAAATTGTGTCCCAATCAACTAGCCTATTTAACAGAGGGTAACGCCCGCAGTCCTCCCAGGCGGCCGCCATTTTACGGCCCTGCGCTGATTGAGCTAGTGAGAGGTTACCTGTTTTAATGTTTTGTTTTTGAAGAAACTTTCTTACGCGATCTGTGACTTGGCGGATACAGGAAAGAAAGACTTGCTGCGGGAAGATCTGTTTTTGGAGGTTTGGGTGGCCGTGGATGAAGATGGCGATTGATGGCAGACTGTATATTCCTAGGACGGTAACCGTTGTTCCTAAAAGCTTCCCGAATATGGTTGAATTTAGCATGGATATTATCGGGTTGGGATATGGAAGCAGCCCGCTGTACAAGCGAATTGATAACGGAAAGTTTTTGTGTAGGATGATGGTGGGAATCGGCATGTAGATAGCGATCAATGTGATTGGGTTTGCTATATACAGAATGACCAGGTTTGCCACTGGGTTGGCGAGAGACCTATATATCTAAGAAAGGAAGAAAGCCGTTACTCTTTCTATCTCCATGGTAAAGTTAATGTCTGGATGTTGACTATTGAGATGGTTTAGGAAGACGGCTAGCAACAAGTGAAAGAGGAGAACCCATAAATGCATCAGAGATTTGTTTAAATAACTGTCCTTGAAAGAAGTAATAGGAGCAAGAGAGGAATTTTGGTTATAAGGGCAGTTAGACTTGAAGACATCTCCCCATGCTCTGATAACAGTTGTTGGATTATGATGTTATCGTATCAAATGGTTCTTATGACACTTAAGGGGGGCGGGAGGGGGGTCACTTCGCTTTATAATGTACGGGAAATGCCAACGCTTACCCTGAAAATCTCAAAAACAGGCCAATAGCTAAGGCTTGATACGCCCAGGGAGGTGGGCGTGGGTGTTGTAAAATAAATGGGCGCCATGGGATTCAGACTTGGCAGAATCACCCGACTTACAAACGAGGTAGAATATATGTGTACTACCTCACGACTCCCAACACTGCGGCGACGAGCCCCTCAACCTACCTGCGACGCTTAAAAACTTTTTCCAGGCTCTACCTAACACAAATCTTGACACAGTGGATAATTCACCCTGAAAATAAGCATGCACAGGTACGTGGGGAAATCATAAGACAAAGTACGGCAAACTGATCTATTGGTCTAACGTATGACTAGATATAAATTATATACACAGACCCCGACCTTTGTCAGCGAACACAACAAGAGACAAAAACAAAAATAAAGGAACTACAACTATAGGCCCAGCTGGGGTCGCCTTACCTCTAACGTGCTGCGAGAATATGAATATTTACATACATCCCAAAAGCGGGTGGCTGGCATTTATATTTATGATTATTTACATACAGCCCAAAAGCGGGTGGCTGGAATTTATATTTATGATTATTTACATACAGCCCAAAAGCAGGTGGCTGGCATTTATATTTATTACTATTAAATTCACCTGTCATCTGCCAAAAAGTGACCAATGAAAATCCAGAATTTGACGTTTTTTGACCAATCACAAAAATATCAGCGGATATATCTTCCTAGAAGGTATTCAAGTGAATATTTTAAACAAATGTGATTGTTATTACAAAAAGTCAATATTAGTGTTCTGTTACTATAGAAATTGCGTAGTATGTTGCTAGATTTACTAAAAACACATTTGAAAAAGTAGTTTGGTTTATTGAATAGTCCCTGGAATGCCATTCTTTGTCAAAGTTAAGCAGGATATTTTTGCGGTGGTATCACTACTTATGTCCATTGCGCTTAAAATTAGGACGAGTGCGCTCTAAGCGCAATGGACAATCGTGATACCACAGCAAAAATATTCGACATAATTTGGACTACTCATGGTATTATAACTGATTATTTACATACAGCCCAAAAGCGGGTGGCTGGCATTTTATTAATGATTATTTACATACAGCCCAAAAGCGGGAGGCTGGCATTTATATTTATGACTAGCTGACTCGGCAAACGTTGTTTTGAATTATGACATAGTGGGGAATACCCTTCAAACCATTAAGCACAGAATCATAAAAGTATGACAGCAAATAGAAAGTCGTACATTGTATAGAAAAACACACTTTCGATAGCTTCCAATTTTCCGGATTTCCCTTTGGATTTTTCCAAATTTTCTTTTTTGCTAAACCACCTCGGGAGTAAGACGAACACAACAAAAAAAAAATCATCCAAATCGGTCAAGTCGTTCTCGAGGTTTTGCGTTACTAACACACGGCGATTGATTTTTATATACCGGGTGGTTGGTCATACCTCTGTACCGGGTGGCCAATTAAGAAGGGCACTCGGCCCTATCTCGAAAAGTATTTGTCGTAAAGACTTGAGGTAAAAAAATTTATGACTAAAGCGGCCAAGAGAAAATGCTGGAAATTATTTTTAAGTTTCTAGAATGGCCGCCAGGGGGCGTAATCGCATTCTTGAATTTTAAATCCCGTTTTTTGAGAAATATTCTTATATTACAGATAGCTAAAATGGACACCGTTTTAAAGCTGAGATAAATTCGATTCTTTTTTGTTAAATGCTTTTTGCTCTATCTCTTAAGGAAAAGTGGTGGGGGGTGTCCGAACATTTTCGGAAAGAAATGTCAATAACTTTAAAATGGCTGAACGGATTTTGTCAAACTTGGAGTCGTTGAAAAGGCCTTTTCTTAGACTAACAACGTTACCTTCAGCGGATTGATTTAGATTGCTTGTGTCGCCGCTAGAGGGCGTTTTGCGACAACACTACAAATGAAATGGATTTTCTCAAAAAAATTAAATGCAACGATATCACTTTTATTGCAACAAAAGATAGCCAAATAAGGGCCTAACACGGTAGTGAAAACCGCTTTTCAGTATTTGTTTCCTAACCTAAAATATCAGTAAAGGAAGTTAAAACTCGAAATAATGTCTCATCTTTGGGAATATTTTCAGAATACCTGCCATTATTAAATCCTAATGATCGTTCTTTTAGCAAAATATATATAAATTTACTGTTAAAATACCAACATTATATTTAAAATGTCAATAATAATTAATACTCATTCAATATGATTGAATATTGCCCTTCTGTCCACACGAAATTCGAAATTTTTAAAATTCAAGTGTGCTTTGGAAAACAAAATAGCAAAAATTATAATGGTGGTGTTTAAGTGTCAATCATATTAATATTGTAGCTATTTATAGTGCATTTTGGTGGCCTTATTTGTAAATAATGCTTTTTCCACCTGTAGAAGTGTTTGATATGTTTCGTGTTTATTTCAAAACAATGAAAACGCAACTGTTTCTGTTATAATCTATTCGATGGAGTATCCTGATAGGCGCCATCCAACTGTCAAAGTTTTTCGTGTGGACAGAAAGGCAATAGTCAATCATATTGAATGGGTATTAATTATTATTGACATTTTAAATATAATGTTCGTATTTTAGCAGTAAATTTATATATATTTTGCTAAAAGAACGATCATTAGGATTTAATAATGGCAGGTATACTGAAAATATTCCCAAAGATGCGACATTATCTCGAGTTTTAACTTCTTTTACTGATATTTTAGTTTAGGAAAGAAATATCGAAATGCGGTTTTCACTAGCGTGTTAGACCCTTATTTGGCTATCTTCTGTTGCAATGAAAGTGATATCGATGCATTTAATTTTTTCGAGAAAATCCATTTTATTTATAGTGTTGTCGCAAAACGCCCTCTAGCGGCGACACAAGCAATCTAAATCAATCCGCTCAAGGCCGCGTTGATAGCCTAAGAAAATGCCTTTTCAACGACTCTAAGTTTGACAAAATCCGTTCAGCCATTTTGAAGTTATTGACATTTCTTTCTGAAAATGTTCGGACACCCCCCACCACTTTTTCTTAAGAGATAGAGCAAAAAGAATTTAACAAAAAAGAATAGATTTTATCTCAGCTTTAAAACGGTGTCCAGTTTAGCTATCTGTAATATAAGAATATTTCTCAAAAAACGGGATTTAAAATTAAAGAATGCGATTACGCCCCCTGGTGGCCATTCTAGAAACTTAAAAATAATTTCCAGCATTTTCTCTTGGCTGCTTTAGTTAAAAATTTTTTTACCCCAAGTCTTTACGACAATTACTTTTCGAGATAGGGCCGAGTGCCCTTCTTAATTGGCCACCCGGTACATAGGCAATTTACATGGCCTATCACGGTTATGCATACTCCTGCTCACCATTTTTATGGAAAAAGATGGTAGTGGTACTAAATTAACGAGAATAATTTTCCGCGTCGTTTAGTATTAAAAATGTATTGGATAATGCTAACTGTGCATACAAATATTAATTTAAAAATTTAGATATTCGCAAATATGGGCCGCCTCGCTCCCCAAATATTAGTGGCCTCGTTTGTTAAAAATCAACAGCTGTCTGTTTACAACTCAGATAATTGTGTCGCTTAAAATGAATGCAATTTACTTTAACGAGGAAAGGGTGTTCATTATTAAAGCTTTTTATGCTGGCAATAGTTTACGCAGAGTTAGGGACTTATTCTCGATACAATTTCAAGATAGCCCCATTGCAACAATTGCGAAAATACAAACTTATGTGTAGAGATTCGAAATGACGGGAAGTGTAGCAGCTAAAGAAAGCAAAGGTAAATAATTAAGTTCATACACGGTGCATGCGTTCATTGATACTATTTAAATGTATAATATTGTAAGTAATTGAGAAAGTCGAAATGATGATTTAGAGGAAAGGGTTCTGGCATTAATACAACTAAATCCACACCTAAGTGCAAGATCAGTAGCTCGTGAGTGCAATGTTAATCATGGATCGGTATTAAAAATACTTAAGAAGCATAAAAAGTTTTAATAATGAACACCCTTTTCTCGTTAGAGTAAATTGCATCCATTTTAAGCAACTCAATTATCTGAATGGTCAACAGACAGATTTTGTTTTTTAACAAGCGCGGCCACACATATTTGCGAATATCTAAATTTTAAAATTAATAGTTTAGGCACAATTAGCATTATCCAATAAGTTTTTAATACTAAACGACGCGGAAAATTATTCCCTTTAATTTAGTACCACTACCATATTTTTCCATAAAAATGGTGAACAGGAATATGCATAACCGTGATAAGCCATGTAAATTGCCTATGTTCAGAGGTATGACCAACCACCCGGTATATAGATTAATTACATAGTACACACACTACCTGGTTCAATTACAGCTTCACCTGGCTGCGTCGTTAGTGTCGGGAGCTCGCCTACCAGTGCCGAAGAGCTGCGGCTATATGCATGGGTGCTGTACGATCCAAGATCCCCTGACTTGCAGAGCCTGAGGCGGAACCCTCATGGGAAAACGAAACTGGTAGAGACCTGTTGATTGCTCGTCCTGAAGACTGGATCCCAGCTACTTAGCGGAACAATTGCTCTACAGGCATTCGGAAATTACAGAACGGTGGTCATCTAGAGAGGAGACGCAGAAACACCAAAAGCACCACTTCGCACTCTCACGGCCAATAACGCACTCCTCGAAAGCAAGCCAACGCTGTCTCATGCCAGACATGCTGCGGAACGCGGCGTGCAGGGGGAACCTGTTTGCCGCGCTGTCTGACCACCTGCAACCAATCACGAAGCGAACGAGGCCCCGCCGGTAAACCAGCTTGACGAAACTTCTAGAAAAAGAGCTGCGTGCTAAATCTGTAGGATTTTAAATAATCCAAAAAGGTAATTATGAGCGAAGATACCAAAACGAAGTGCCTTGCAGAAAATTACAGCGGCCGTTACAGCTGCTTAAAGTTACGAACCGTTAGCTGCCTCCACACAATTTTATGAACTATTAAGCGTAAAAATATGACCGAAAAAACTATATAGCGGGGTCAGAATTTTTGAACAGAAATACTCCAAAAAGTCGCACATTTGTAGAATTTAAAAATGTCCTGACAGTGACTATGGAATCGGGAATAGAAACTTGAGTAAAAAGGGAAGTGAATCGTAACTCACAAGTAAATCATCAGGTTCAACGCTTATATGGGATATAAGTTCAACGAAATGAGCTGAATTGCGAACATACGAGAGAGACTTTTCAGTAAACTTTCTGAGGATAGTGGTTAGAAATTTTGCTAATGAGTAAGTAGGGGAATCTATGGTACTGACAATGGGCCTGAGGGCAATGTCTTGTTTATGAATTTTGAGAAGACCGTAGAGCCGAGGAGGCTTTGAAGCTCGAGGCATCAACCTCCGTTGAATAACAGTGGGAAGATCTGAAGATTTTATGAGTGAAGAGTTCGATTTTGGCAGTTGGGTCCCGAGAAAGTCTAGCATAAGAACCTTCGAGTAAAGAATTAACCTTAGTGGTCTACTCTGTTCGATCCATAATTACCATAGCATTACCTTTATCTGCGGAAACAGGACGTTCAGTAAAACTCGTATCTCTGAACAGCAGCTCTGTCTCAAGTCGGGTCTCATTTCATCATCAGTCATCGCCGAACACCAACGCAATACCGGCCATAAGATCCTTTTTGATGAAACTTCCATTATATGCAAATCCTCATTCTTCTTTAGCAGAAAAATTCGGGAAGCCATTGAGATTTACAAACACCTTAATCATCTCAATCGGGACGAAGGTTTTCCCCTTTCTTCTATGTGGAAGGTGCTAATTTCTAAGCCCCTCCCACCGCCACTCTGTGACGTTAGCGCCGGACGAAATCGTATTTTTACGCATTGGAATACGTTCGAATTTGACCGCCGCCAAAACTTCGTCACAAATTGTCCGAAAACATCGCCGAGGCACAAAGAAACAATCGAGGTGCGCAGAGGTCACGAGCCGTCGTCGTTCAGCGCATCCCTGCCTAAAATCCTGCACAAATTACGGCGTATGGTAATGTATAAATAAGAGGTATCGTACGTTGTGAGGAGGACTTGCATCCAGCGTTCCGAACCGGCGCTCCCGCCTTGGGCCTCTTGGGGCTCAAGTCCTGATCCCGTTCGAAGGAACCTTTTGACTTTCAGTCTTAGAACCAATCTTTCCCAGAAATCCCCGAATTCCTGTTAAAGATCAAAGTGGCTCATTGATTTCAATGCCTGTGATCTCCGCCGAGCCAATTCAGGAGTTATCTTGTCTAAAATTCAGACGTGGATCATTGTTTATATGCCTGTCTGGAATTTGGATACGTTTACTCTTCGAAACCGGCGTTGTCTAAAACTCGTACGTGGATCGTTGTATATACGCCTGTTAAGGGTCTTAGACCTCCTCGAAACCGCTTCCCGACAACATTCACGTAATTTATTTAGAAAGCATTTTAAAAGCGAGGCCCCCCAGGTCTGTGCATAAACTTGAACCATTTGCGAGGTTAAGTGCCCGCAACGAAACTCCCGTAATTAACGTACCCGTAAAGATTCAGAGCTTCACTCACCTGGAGGAAACTCGACCTACAGATTTCCCATGCTTTCCGCAGTGCCCCAATTCATAGTACATCATCTTCCCGAGATCTAAACCAAAAATTGTGAGGTTAGCTTCAGGCTAGAAGTAATTCATGTAGCTTAAAGGAGGTTTTACTCACCTTGAATAACGTAATTAGAAAACCCCTAGTTATCACCTAGAAACCCCTGGAATTTTAGTAACAGCTGTAAAGCGCAAATTTGGCTTAAAAGTCATTAGTTGACACATGATATTTAATTCTACCGTCTTTTCACTTATCACACAAGGTTTTGCATCACACGAGGTTTTGCGGGCACTGTAGAATAGCTTCGACGCACCGGGATTACGCCTTACAGCAAGGTCAACCTCAACACCCCCGAAATTAAACAAATATAACTTTATTTCATGCCCACGATAAAAGTAAATAAACTTAACTTAGTTTCTGTTTCCAGTTTAGCCGAGTAGAGGACGCTCCACTAACTACGAGCTCGCCCGTCCTACGCACGAGATTGTCCGACCGAGGAAGTATCGTGGCTTGCCTAACCCCATAGGCGCTAAGATAACATTAAAATCCAGATCTTTTATTTGAAAATACATGAATATTTTAGTTATTATTTTAAACTGTAAATAGGTATATAAAATAAACCGCTTTGTTTGATGTGTACTTGATTGTATATTTGAGTTGATCAGACTGAACCCTGGCATCTGCTATCTGGCTGTAAAATTATATGTTGAAAATTTCCTTAACAATGGTAATTATTTATTGCACGAAAATAAGTAAATAATTAGTAAGTTCAGAGTGTTATAACTCAACCGCGACGGAACTTGCATATAAACTCTGGCCTTTCTCCTTCCGATTATCAGAAGAATATCGCCTCTGGCGTGGTTTACACGTTGAGTTACCGTGCTCTTTTGCTTTTCCTTTTGATGAAGCTCGAAAGTGGGCGAAACGTCGAGTTCTTTGACCTCAATAATGACACGGTCTAATACCGGAAGTCGTTTGTTACTTAATTGCAACGTCCCTGAAAGCCTCCGAAATCATCTCAATAGCATATTGTGTAACAAGTTTTTCCGTGCTAGGCGAACGTTTTTTAATTGACGCGAAGCTGAGATTACGGCACGCCCAGCACTGAAAAAACTTTTTTCTATTTTGCGTTTAGAATAACTATATTTTAGCACCCAAATGACGTCATTTGAGTGTTAGAATAAGTCGCTATGAAATAACGTTTCTCTATAGGACAGTGTTGCTATGTACAAAAGAACCACTTTTCTAAAATTTTTTTTATATAGGAATATAGTACATTTTCCTACACTACCCGAGAAAGCTTATTTCATATTTAATAAAATCGGAAAATGCTCATAGAAATATAAAATTAAAACTATATACAACGACAATAAGACCAGTACTTTGTTAAGGAAGCGAGATGTGGACACTATCCTGAAAAGCAGAAAACACGCATTTGAAAGGAAACTACTGCGTAGGATATATGGACCAATCAACGACAATGGTGAATGGTGATGTGGCGATGTAGATATAACCTTGCAGAGGCAGAAGCAAACGTTTCCATCTACATAAAATTACAGCGACTGAAATAAGCGAGACACTTGCGGCGAATGCTTGTGGTGAAGAAGGTATTGGAGAAAAATGGAAGGCAAAAAACCAGCAGGAAGACCAGGAGCTCACTGGGAAGACAAGATACGAAGGGATGCACGAATCATGTTCGCAATACACACTTGGGAAACAGCAGCTGGTGATTGAGAAAGGGGGGGGGGGGGGAGATATAGGAGGCCAAGGCCCGAGCTGGGTTGTAGCGTCATTGGATGGGTGGATTTTTTTATAGATAATTTAAACTCCAACCTAAGAAGTTGTGTCTATTTCGTGGGGTTCTTGTTTCTGTTGATCGTGAAAGTGTTTGCCATTAATAGGCAAATACTAGTGCTTTGTCATTATTGGATGCACATGTTAAACTTGGTTGTCTTAGTATATGCCTAGTTGCTCTCTATAGGGACATGTCTTCTGACTCTAGTTCTTCGAAGTACTTTTCGTATGGTAGTATTCTATAACTTTTTAGTTCTTCTGGTAGTGTTGGTATTAATCGATTTAACTGTTATTTTACTACTGGGTTTTTCGTTTTTTGCCAATTTCTTCGTATCTTATGCTTTCTTTGATTATTGTTATCATAATTTTAGTAGTCTATTTGGGTGGGTTGTTCGTTCTGCAGCCCTAAATTTGGTTTTTATAGTTGAGGTTCCTTATTGCGATTGTTGGCCTGCGAGTATTGAATATTTTTTGAATATTTTCTTCCAACAGAAAACGTCTTGATTTGTTATTTTCATTTTATACCCGCACCGCTGGTTTTGAGACTGGCGCGAGCGGGCAAACGCCTTAAGTGCTTGGCCGCGATGCTAGTCAAGCAGAATACAGTAAAGGTAGTATAGTGATGGCGGGCTTTACGCGCAATGTGAAGTTGCCTTATGGAAGTATTTTAACGGCCCTTGTAGCAACCTCATGGCCTTTATCGGATCATCCACTTTATTGGCATTAGGTTATATTTATGAAGATTTAATTACGTGCCGCTTAAAATATTGAATTATTTCGGTTCCAAACGCGCTTTACCGTAGCTTAAATAATTGCTGTCAACCCATCTGTACTACTGGAGATATTTCCCTGTTCACCCAGCTGAGTAAACCTACCTTTGCCTTCATCTATTTGGAAAACGCGACTGCATTTGCGTCTTACAATACAATTTCACGAAATAGTATGATATGAGTATATTCAACATACAAACTACAGGTAAGTTTCCGCCTGTTATCAAGCTACTGCTATGGAAATTCTCCCTAAATGTAACGTCACGGTAATAGACTCCAATGAAAATAAATTTGATGAACTGGGCGTAAAATCAACTCTCCAAATGACGTTTGGCTCTCACAGATGGAGATGAGCTCCAAGTTAGATTTTGTTAGGCTCACGACGCGCAGTATCTTACGAGAGTTACATTCATCACGGTTTCATCTAACTTTCGATTGAATATGCGATCTCCCGCTACTCTCTGGTTTTTGCGTTTTCCGGACGTCCTTGTAAAGGGCGTTTGGTAAGTTCTTTTATTTGGCCAGTCCATCTCTTGAGAGATCTTTATCTCAATCGTTTACGTTCAACTTTTCCTTGTAGTATGCTTTTTTCTAGGTTGTCTGTTTCCCGTGTTGTTATAATTTTTGAGAGACGATTAGAAGTTTCCACTTCAGCTATTATTGATATATTCAGTCCAGAAGACTCCAGCATTCGCCTCCAGCACCACAATTTAAAGGCGTCTATATTTTCGCGAATTTTCCTGTCTATTGTCCACGCCTCTGATTCGCAAGTGGTTACTGGAAAAAAACAGCGTTTTTACTAATCTTATTTTTATGTTCATTGTGATGTTTATGTCTTTTAAAATTTTCTGCAGCTTGATCATGTTTGTTCTTCGCTTGTATTAGTGATCAAGAAACTTAAGTGTGTAAACGCATTCACGGGTTCCATTCGGCTCATGAGATTATGTTTCGATCTTCTAAATCAGTGGTTCCCAAACTTATTTGGCCTACCGCCCCCTTTTCAGAAAAAAAAATGACTCAACGCCCCCTGGAAATCTATATTCTTTAAGCGAACAAACAGAAAGAAATTGTAGTGTTAGCTCCTTGAGAGTCTTAATTATCTATAAGGGTGTTTCTAGGTAGGAAATTATTTTGAAAATCGTACGACACTCATTAATGACCAATAGAAAAATTAGTTCACGAGCCGTAACCAAGGCAATAAAAAAATTTCTTGGAAATTTTTTGTAGGTAGACCAACCTAACTGTGAGGGTTTGTGGCGTTACGATTTTCTTACCGAATCTGCATTCGAGCATTTTTCATATCCGGAAATTATTTTCGTGCATTCCAACAACGTCCTAATTTTCCCTCGCGTCCCGCTCGGGCAAATTAATACGACGTTGTTGGACCGCACTCAAAACAATTTCCGGAAAGAATTAATGCTCTTATGAGATTATATGTGAAAGAATACATTAATTAGCAATTAAAAAGTAGAAGGAAGAATTTATACATTAAAGTACAACATAAATATTTGAGAATTGTTTAATGAATGATACATTAGATACAGTTACTCTTAAATTGCGAATAGTTTATTAAAAAGGCTCGATCATATAAGTTGATTTAGTTGGGATATAGTTGTTCGGTAACATCTGGCTTAGATTTTAATTTGTAGGTATTAACTGACAATCAGAAAAACTAAAGTGAAAGCCAAACTCAAATGATTATCTGAAAAAGTAAATTATGAAATGTTATGATAAAATAAACCATATAGAAATTTTGTATAAATTATTATTGCTAGAGAAAATGATATTTTTGAAATAAACAAATCTTTTCTGAATTTGTAACCTGTATTTTGAGTAAAAGCGAATTTTAATAATAAAAGCCCTTTGTTATAATGATATTTACTTTCTGGATGGTGTGTTAAAGGATGTGATAAAGTAAAATTAAAGAAACGGAGAATAAACAGACTGAATAAATCAAGTAATAAACGGTATGAAGAAGAATAAGAACATTTAATAATGGTAAATAGTCTTCATGGAATAAATAAATCTGTTACTTGCATTTTGTGAGTATATTTGGAAAATAATGTTACACTATGTTACACAACAGATGAAATATGTACGAATGGTTTTTCTAAATCTTCACTACCTTCTTTAAGATTTCACCGCCCCCCAAATGCACCCGAGGCTACTATCGCCCCCCTGGATCGTTCCAGCGCCCCCCAAGGGGCGATATCGCCCACTTTGGGAATCACTCTTCTAAATCCTTGATTTCGCTCAATCATCATCGCTTTTGTTTCTCCTAGGTTTAAATCTAATCCCCTTGCATTTTCATCTCTTATTCTGCACAGCATTTCTTCCATCTGTTATTAAGTTGGAGCAAATACGATAGTGTAATCTGCGTATTTTAAATTGGTTACTATTTTTCCTCTTAATTTAACGCCACCGTTCCAGTTGTCCATTTTACGAATAGTACAACATAAATGCGTAGGAGTATTGCATTCGAAATTAATTATGGTGAGCATGTCAAATTATATAATGAGTGGATATGTTTACCGGGATTGCAGTAAATAGGTAACGATTCTGATTTTAATTCCAATTTGCATTCCAATTAAAAATGATTAAGTTGTAAATGATAGGTTGTAGTTTGCGTAGATGTGGTATACAGGTATATTATCGTCTTTATAATGTGTTTATTATTTCTGAGAAATGCTGCTGATTTTGCATCGAATTCTACTCACCTTTGGCTGCATTAGAGTAAAGCCGACTGGAAGTTGTGTAAGTATAGTCGATCGTTTTCCGTACTGTTACTTTGCTTTTGACTGCGCTGTGAATTTGTTAACCGATTAAGTGGTGACCTGCTAACTGTTTCAATGTAATAGCACTATTGATAATTTGCGGGGTGATCACTTCCACAGTTTACACGTTCGGGTTTATCCTTTCCTTTTATTTTCTGGTATTCCTTACATAGACATACATCCATAACAAACTTAGGTTCGAGATGCAGTAATTAGGTGTACGTCCTAACTTCTGACATTTATTCGGAAATGCTTCTAGATTCAACTGAGGCTTACTATTATTTTTATAAAGTGAGCAAAATATGTTAGCTGTTATAAGGGAATTAGGATTAATTAAGTGTTTTTGTTTTTTTTCTGGTGTGAGTTGTATAGTATTTAATAGTTTTTGTCCGTTATTTTTCCGTTCGGATTGCGACATTTCACTGTTGTAAGAGGGGTTCTATAAACTTATTTGGTTTAGGGTGGGCTATCCGAGTGGCCAAATAATTTATGAGTGGTTTTAAATACGGCTGTTTTGTTTATAAATTCGAGTATACAATTTTAAGAATTCAAACCATAATGTTTGATACCGCGTTACCAATTATCGCACCCCGCCTTTGCTAGAACCGTTGTTGCTGAAGGGTAACAAGCAACAGCTAGGAATCTGTTTCGTTGAATGCGAGCATTTTTTTTTGTTTGGCGGGTAGGAAATTGGTTATAAATAAATATAAATCCATAATTAAGTGAATAATAGGTGGGTATACCACAATATAAAAACTACAATTGAGCCTGAAACATGTATATAAGACCAGGCGCACGTGAAAACTAAATTAATGAAAATTGAAAATATACAATTAAACAAAAAAATTAAAAAAATCTGGTGTGATACACGCACACAACTTCCTTTTACAGTGATCTTATAATTAGTCAAAAATTTCATTTTTAATTTTTAAGCATTTGTCAAACATTTTAAAAAATTAGAAATTCTATAAAAACGGTAAAAAATAGAGCGTTAGTTGAAGAGACAAACTTTCTCTAAAATTTTAATCTAAATTCAAAAATGTAATAGTATACTGGGTGTTCTATTTAAAATAGGAGTTAATAAAAAAAATATAAAAAAAAACAAAAGAAACCCACTTTAGAAGTATTCAAGTGGAACATTACCTCTCTCACATCAATACACATTAAAAATTTAATAAAAATATAAAATTTGAAAAAAATCGTTTGAGCCGTTTTTATTAAAAAATCGAAAAAAACTGCAAAATTACAAGAGTAAACACCTACTTCCGGTTATGCGATTTTCTTCAAAAGCTTGCTGTCTCATCTGCATAGTACACAAAACTTATATATGAAGTTTCAACGCTATACCTCTTTTCGTTTTTGAGATATTCTGTTCACAGACAGAGAGACCAATGAAAAAAATATGTTTTTTGGGATCAGGGGACTCTAAAACGTGAAGATCTGTTGAAAACTCAATTTCGAAGTTTTTGGGTGAATTCAATACTTCCTTTATTGTAAAAGGAAGTAAAAATAAAATTCACCAAAAAATAAAAACTCCGATTCAAGTCAGAATATTAACTTTTGGATGTTTTAACGCAAAAATATCTATGACTTCGTCTAAATTAAATTTTTTTGCCAATTGCTAAATTTGAAAGCTGTTCATCAGCCATATTATCTCTTTATTCTTCTTACGTAAGAGAAGGTTCTTTCACATGCTACACTTACAACTAGAACAAGTAATCACAGAAATTGCACTTAATTTATGTATTTCAGGGAAGACAATTTTGTAAGTCTCAAATAAATCTACAAACTGCATTATATTTTCAACGTTAATTTTAAATTCCTCCTCATATAATATGTCTATTGTGTTTCGTAATATCTGTAGTTCGCTTTAAATCGCTCTTGTAATGTTTAGCTAATGGTTGAATATTATCATAATTTTAAAAAATATTTACTTCTAGGGTTCAGCGAAGTTAAGCTCATCAAAATACGTTTTTCTACGATCGTGTCAAAATGGCAACTTTTTCCACAGTTTCTAGTGTGAAAAGTGACGTTTATAGCACTTTTAATATTAGCGCTCGAATTACGTCTTTTTACCACGTTGGCATTGAAGGCGTGTTTTAATAATTTATTAAAACACGATTTGCTGTAAGTTTCAATATCAACATAACCTAGAATATCTAACACAATGTGACGGAAAAAGTGTCACCGAACTAAGTTTTTATATTTCTGTTATGATCGTAGAAAAAATAGCGTATGATACACGTGTATAAGAACCATTAAAACACTAGCGACGTTAAAAACACTCCGTAAGCTCGTCGTGCTTTTAAATTCGTCGCATGTGCTTTAAAGGAGTACTTATACACTAGTATCATAATATACTATTACTGTAAGTGGACACGTGATTTACTTCAGTTATGACTAGATTTAATGTAGAAATATATGCATTTAATTTTATAAACTTTTGGTGGGCATTCGTAAAATCGTTCCTACGCAAAAATTTATTTTAAATTTAGAATGAAGTGTTATTTTCCGTTTCTTTTCCAATACATTTGCTATATTTGTATCATTAGTGATAGTTCCTGCTTCTCAATATTATAGTCAGATTTTACATGTTCATTTAATTCAAAATTACGTCTAGATATACAAATTTATTTTAAACTGTCAACTAGCATTAACGCTTGGGAGAGTACAGCTGTTATACTCGTCGTATCGTTTGCAAGAAGTCGCTAATTTTTTTTAAATTTTACAGAAAGTTGTTAAAAAAGGTATACATTTAAAATAAATACTTATTTATGTACCAAGGGCATTATGAAGATGTTTATGTCCGTTCGAGGCCGAATAGCTTACAAGCCTGAGGGAGTAATGGATTAGAAAATGCATGATTAATCATTGCTGTATACGTATCGATGCAGCGTGGTAGTGTTTCGCCGCTAACGATAAACGGGCGTTATGAATTATAATTCCCGCTTATAATACCATAGTTATTATGAATTGGTTTACATATTCCGCACCCCCGGTATAAACAACAAATAGTGTACTAATAAGACATAAAGTTTATTTGATTTAGGGCCCAAAGCGTAAATTTTTCTTTCTCCTTTTTTACTGCTAATTCTATTTAACGAAGAAACAGGCGTACGTTTGACTTGTCCATTGTGTAAATTTTTTTTATCACAGAGAAAAATCAGTGTGACTAACCGCGTTATACAATATGTCAACTAAATAAAGGTTAATCTGTGTTTAAAACAATGTGTACTCATATACTGTCTGCCCAACTTCACTTTACTCCGCCTTCAGTAATTACTGAGCGGTTCGAGTAGCTCAGCGGCTGTTAATGCCGGCCACAAGCCACAAGAAATAGGAGAAGAGTCTGTGAGACAAGCTAGCACCCTACACACCGGAAAAGAAAAATAATATTCACAGAAACAGAGCGAAAGCCTTGGTTACTGGACTGTCAAATCCGTTGACGAACCAGGCAATTAAAAGGGAAAATGGCTTAAGGAAACGAAGTATTTATTCTAAGAGTTGTTATCTGGTACGTCATGTCCTGAGACCAAGAAACCAAGAAATAATACAGCAACCTCAAGAATAAAAAAACATCAAAATCTGCAACACCTTTGAAACAAGGAAAAAGTAAACGGGATGGTAAGAGTGGAAGATTATGTTTTCATATACAGTTGAGTACTACCAAAAAGCGAGCCGAGTTAGAACTTGAACTATTAGTACACCAAATATTTGAAAAAAATATAGAACACGTAAAATACGTTAAGGACGGAGTACTTGTAAAATTAAAAACCAAAGTGTGTATATCCGGGACACGTCAATGTCAAGGAAAGAGAGAATTTCTACAAGAACTTTAGGATGAACTCAACCAAATCGCAGATAGCTAAAGAATTATACAACTCGAAGATTTTAACTCAACGGTGGGCAATAACCACGTACCAGGAATAACCCAAAGATTCAATAAAGAATGGATAAATGACAATGGAGACCTGCTGGTTCTGTTCTGCGCAACAAATGCACGGAGAATCAACAACACGTTCTTTAGCCACTCCATGAAATACAAAGTAATCTTTCAAAACAGTAGAGCGGCAGTCAGAAATAGATTACATTGTGACAAATAGGGCCTTCTACCCAAGTGAAGTACTTGAGGTAAAAACACTAAACTCTGCTGAAATATGGAGTAATCGACGTTTAGTGTTGTGTAAGCTGAAAATACACATATAAGTCCACAAACACAAACCAATAGCTACAAGGCTTAACATACAGTCACTCACAACTGACAGCACGAGAAAATTATTCGCACAAAGACCGAAAAGCAAAATAGAATAGAACCACATACATAGCCATAGCACAGACACGTCAAACCATCAAGCTGTAGGGCTTACCGCTTATAAAAACCTAAAAAGAACGCCATGGTTTAAATCGGAGGTAAAAATCTTATATGGAGAAAAGAAAACAGCGTATATAAAATTCCTCAATAATCAAACACCTCAGAATTGGGATTAACTATATCAGGAAAAGGAAT
This sequence comes from Agriotes lineatus, assembly GCA_940337035.1. NCBI lineage: Eukaryota > Metazoa > Arthropoda > Insecta > Coleoptera > Elateridae > Agriotes > Agriotes lineatus. The sequence continues at coordinate 9,402,571 of OW679197.1, forward strand.
ATAGTAAACTCCGAAATTAAAAATATAAAACAAGGAGCAATACTCCAAAGACGTAGAACATGACGTTTATGGAGGTCAAAGGAAAATATAGGCCATGCAGAAAAGAAACAAGATGGGGGTCAAAGAAATGGAGCAACCAAATAAAATTTTAAGAAAAGAATGAAAAGATAACTTTAAAATATTGTACAGACAGCAAAGGGGAAGAAGCAAATGACGCAGAAATCAAAGTCAAGATGGGAAGAGTGAAGCAGCGTAGCAGAAGAAGTCAATGAAACAAAAAAGATCCTGAAGAACAACAAGTCTGCTAGGGTCGACGAAATCTCAAACGAAATGCTGAAATATGGAGACTACTTTTCTAATCGGTAGTAGATCCATACCATCAAGCTGAAAAGCCAGTACAACCATCCCCATACTTAAGAAAGGAGAACAGCACAAAGCAGAAAACTATCGCGGAATAACATTACTCAACAGCACACTGAAAGCATTTACAAATATAGTATAACGTAAACTGTAAAGAATTATGCTTAACTGAGAAGAACAGCCAGGATTCAGAAACAAACGATCAATCACTGCTATAAATATTTACGATTAAAATGACACGACGTGCGAAATACCAGATATAACAAAATGAAGTAACGATAGAAAGAAATACTGGAGGAAATATGAAGATATAATAGACACCAACAGCCTAGCAATGGGAGCAAAGGAAGACCGACCAATGCAAGGGAAATGAGGATGATGAAGACCGTCCAAACGTTGGAAAGAGAGTTGGGTATCTACATCAGAAGAGGCGTAAGATCATGGTTTAAGAGAACAGGCTACAACCTATATTGGAAGAAGAAAAAGAAAAACTTTCCTTCTAAACAGAGTTGAATTCCTAACATGCTTTCACTGTTCATTCATAGTACTACCGCCATCATATGTTTGAGCAAATTTCTGGATGTCAATATTTGATTTTGCTAAAGACTATTTAATATATTCAAATAGAAATAGAGCGTTAAGTGATTCAGATTTCACGTGTTCTAAGAAACGTTCATGCACGTCACTCTTGAAGCCTTGAGCAAATATCGAATGACAATTGGCAATCATTGTTCATTTTTTGAAATATCTTTTGTCTCGTCAGCCATTAAAATCTTTTCAAGTATGTATTTAGTGTTTCATTGTGAATTGAGGATTATGTATACCTGGAATTTGATGGTGCATTTGTAAGGGTAGTATTTAACGGAGCACAAGAACATGATTTGATTTAAAAATATTTGTCTTTTCCCACCAAAAATAATATTTTAGTCCAAAATTATTAGTAATTCGAAGCCGGACATCTCGGCGCCGCCATCTTGGCGCCGCCACTTCGGCGCCACCATCTCGGCGCGAGGCCAGCTCGGCCCCGGGACAACTCGGCGCGGAGCCATCTCGGCGCCAGCCAACTCGGCGCAAGGCCATCTCGGCGCCAAATTCAAATTCGCAAACTACAGTGTGCACTACGTAAGAAAATTATTATAAACAAATAATAAATAAAGTGATCGCCAAAAAGCTGGCATCAAATGAAAAAAAAAATTAGATTTTCTTGGAAAATGAAACACTGACGACCAGTGGTGGTTGCAAAGTGATTACAAATGGGCCAAGGAAAAGTTGTCACATGACTTCCGTTATCGGTAAACTTTTACATTTTTTAAAAATAATGACGAAACATGCATTTACTAGTCAAGACAGAGACAAATTTTACGAAAATTTTTGGCCTTGAGATTGTTCAGTCAGCTAAAACTAACACAAAATAAAAATCTCATTGAAATCTTGCTTAATTTCCGAAAAATAGCACTCTTTGGAATTTCGAAAAACGCCATTTTATAACTAAGTAAAGTGCCTTTATGTGACAAATATGTCTTTAATGTTTATTTCCAAAATCAAAGAATTTTATTTTCAACAAACTTTTTTTATTATGAAATAAAACACTTTGTTAAAAATATTTGTATTTGTTGTGAGAAAACAAAGTTGGCCGAGAATTTTGAAATTTGGTATAGGAGCCTAGATGTTTCAAAACAACTTTTCTTAATAACTTTTTGTCGTCTTTGCTACATAAAAGGCACGCTACTCTACAGTAAAATAGGTTTTTTTAAAATTTTTAAGGCATACTTGATTTTTCAAAACTGAAATGCTGTTAGAAGTTCGCCTTTTACCAAGTAGGGCTAAACCCCAAAAAATAAAAATTTAATGTAAAATTGTTTACCTTTTACAAGAGTCGTTTTACCTATCCGGGGACACACTGTATATACATTATACAGGGTGATTTTTAAGTTGATTCTTTCCTTTTACCAGGATATAAAGCTAAAAAAGTAAGCTGCGAAATATCAAAACTAACGGACGTACAAGGTGTTAAAATATCAAATTAAGAACTAAAATTACTTAACGAAAATTAAACTAAACTTAATCTAACTTAAATGATATGTTCAAAATTATCAGCATTCGCTTCTACACACACGTTCCGCGTATATGCGGCAGCGGCATTTTGACGACACTCCCAGTAAGTAATAAACATATTCACTCATTCATTATTTAATAAACATGAGCCATTATTGTAGCAATAACATTAAAAAAAACTAATTGGTAGGCCATTGCTTGACAACAGAGATAAACAAAAATAAAATTGTCCAGCCGCCTTTGCGTCAAAGTTTAGTTTTTAATTTGAAACTTTAACACCCTGTAGCTCCGTTGGTTTTGATATTTAGAAAAGTAATAAATAAAAAAAATGCTTATTTTTAGTTTTATTTAGTGGTAAATGGAAAGAATCAACTTAAAAATCACCCTGTATATACATATATATAAAAAAATACTGGTAATGTTTACATTTTACTTTATACAGAATGACAACTAGTCCGACAACCTATTTAGCCCGTATTAGATAAATTGAGTAATTTTTACTTAGTTAAAAAATAGCGTTTTTCGAAGTTGAGTAAATCCAAAAAGAACAATTTTTCGGAAATTAAGCAAGATTTCAATACGATTTTTTATTGTGTGTTAGTTTTAGCTAACTCAACAATCTCAAGGCCAGAAAACAACTTTTTTTCGTAAATTGTGTCCCTATCTTGGCTAGTAAATGCATTTTTCGTAAATATTTTTAAAAAATGTTGAATTTTACTGATAACGGAAGTCACGTGACAACTTCTGTTTTGGCCCATTTCTAATCACTTTTCAACCACTTCTGGTAGCCAGTGTTTGATTTTCCAAGAAATTCAATTTTTTTTATTTGATGCCAGTTTTTTGGCGATCACTTTATTTATTATTGGTTTATAATAATTTTCTTTCGTAGTGCACACTGTAGTTTGCGAATTTGAATTCGGCGCCGAGATGGTCTTGCGCCGAGTTGGCTGGCGCCGAGATGGCTCCGCGCCGAGTTGTCCCGGCGCCGAGCTGGCCCCGCGCCGAGATGGCGGCGCCGAAGTGGCGGTGCCGAGATGGCGGCGCCGAGATGTCCTAGACCCTTAGTAATTGATACCCAAAAGATATAATTTTTAGCTTTTATTAGGTTGGGCATTAAATATTTAATTTTTCCAGCAGCAATTATATTTGAGCACCAAAGATTCATCATTAAAATTAGTGATGGGCATAACCGGACAATTTTTATAATCGAATTATTTGCATTCGAATGATATTAATAACCGAATGATTATTTGAATAACAATTCGAATAAATTTTGGCTCTCGATTCGTTTAGATTTCGCCGGTTTGCCGGTTGGCGGTTCACCGTCATCTGCATCGGCATCGTAACTTGCAGATAGCAGAAGAACTCAGTTAATCGTTAATTATAATAATTGTATAAATGATTTTTATTGGATTTCTAAGGAGTTTAAACCATTGAGAATAGCTACGAGTATATGAATACTAATCATATAGAAATTATAAATATGCGAATACAAAGTATCTATTGAATCTATTTTTAGTTCCTAAAATTCTCTAGTAGCCACCCTTCCCTTTTCGCTTGCACATCATACCGGTATATTTTAAAATCCATAATTTATCTACGTTCAGCCTTCCGCGGTTCTAAGGACGCACACTTAAAATTTTAAACATCGAAATCCACTTCTTGTCCCACGTCCATATCATATGATGGATGGATGGGCATCGACTGCTCCGTTATTAAAAATTAAATATAAATCTGTTACGATATTGGAAAATCTTATTTCGCTTTCTGTTTATCCCTTATTAGGCGTAATCAACCGCGTTTCGAAGCAAAAATTTAGGCCGTTATAAATTAATACCAACACAGCTTCGGCAAATCTCATACTCAGCAGAGCGTTATCTTTAATAGGAACGGCCCCATAAATTTAACTTGTCGACTGGGAGTCTCAAATGTGTTAATAACATCAACAAGCAGCCGCGAGCCTCACTTGGGTCAATCAGTACAATCTACCTTGCTTATGGTTATGAATAACGTATTATTTACAGAATTTCGATCACTCGCAGGTCGCTGAGATACGGCACGTAGTACGTATCAGAAAGAGGTTATTTTTCATTCGAATACTTGGAACGAAAACCGAGTTACAGAGGTTATTTCAATAACCGGATAACCGGTTATTTTTCATTCGAATAAGCCCATCACTAATTAAAATTCATGAGATTTATTAAATAAAATAAAATAGAAGAAAATTTAGCACCAAAATAGTAGATTGTAATATAAGCGTGGAACGGATGCCATTGGAACACGTATTTGAAAGAAGGAACACGAGTGGCAAGGGGTGTTCTATTTACATAAGTTTTTCAATGGCCTTCCCACACGTGTGTTGCATACTATTTTCCTAAGACAGCTTCGCATTCGACAAGAAATTTAATTTTTAAATTTGACATTTTTAAGAAACCTGACATTTGTCAAAATAAATTTACATTTGCCAGTGTTAGCCAATCAGATGATTAATACTTGACATTAGAGTGCAGAATATGTTGACATAAAAGTGCAGAAAGTAGTCATTTCCTGCACTCAAATAAACTAATAGAAGTATATTGCAATGAACACTTTTAAAGCCTCTAAAATTATGATAGCAATTAATAACATTTCAAGCATTTCAAATACTAGTTTACAAAATATTCTCTATAAATGTGCTAGTTTAAGTTTTGTAAATTGTATGAATATAATTGACTTTGAGTGAATAAATTGTAAAAACGATATTAGAAATAGTATTAGCCTTGATTGAAACATAAAATGTAATCAGAGCAGGATTAGAGATAATGAATGCACATAAAAAGGGGGAAGCGAAGCCAAGCTGTGAGTTGTATTATTTTGGCTTCATCACAAATAATCCATTTAGAAACGATTAAATACCCATTTTTCCCAATATAGTGTTTCATATTAATTGGTCCAGTGTCTCTTGAGTAGGTTGTAGAATGGTTGCTTTGATTCGTTGAATACCTACAGGAGTTTTAAAAAGTATTGAATAGTACGTTGAGTGATAGCTGGTGTACCTGTGGCAGTCTTTTTGAAGCTGTTGCGAGGTTAGCATATCCCTGTAACCGGGAATGAGGCAGTGACATTGGTGCTGAGCTGTGCGGAGTTCTAGGACTGGGCTAAAGACGGAGTTCTAAGCAGTTTTTGAAGTGGTGCAAGTTGCAGGCGGCGTTCGTAAAGGCTTGTTACAGCAGGCCAACGGAGAGAAGGAGGAGCCCCTGCCCGTTGTGGGACTTGCTGTGGGGACGCTTGGTAGCTAATTTTGCATCAAGGCAGCCAAATAAGGTCAGAACGTTATCCTAAAGATAGAATTTGGTTAAAGTTTTAAAGTGGCGTCGGTTTGTGCACATTCCCGGAAGAAGCGCATCGTGAGCGTTTTGTTGCAGCGTCTATTTACTTACGTTTGTTAAATCACTTAGGCAACTCACTCTTTCGTAATCACTGATGTAATTATAAATACGAAATCAACTTGTTTTGATAAATCGTTAGGTTGTTTGTAAAGTTGCTAACGGCAGTGGAATAACTAATTTTGTAGCGGCCCCATTGTATAAACAAGCATTGGCTAAAGCGATTACTTTTAAAAATCATAAAAACTACGATAGTCCCGAGTGGTGTAGCTTGAACAAGCGTCCACGTTCGATCAGCAGAGTTAAGCAACGCTGTCTCTGGTCAGAACTTGGATGGGAGTTCCACGGCTCTATCTCTCGGCGCCTCGTGGTACTGCTATCACGGAAAAAAGTTGGTCTCGGCGGTCATACAACATCATGACAGTCGTTAGTGGGGTTGGAAGTCTTCATAACTGCACAGCGACGCCTATAATTGGCCTAACGGCTGTTGACTGATTGCGAATTAAATAAATAAATAAATAAATAATGATCTTAATAGCAAATGTATTAATAATAATAATAATAATAATAAATGCCTTTATTAATATATGTACATGAAAAAAATCAAAATTTATGTACAATATTTTGGGCGAAGTTCAGTTCACAGTAGAATTACTGTGAACTGCTCTTGCATTGCTTATAATTATACATTCAATCATATTTGCTAGGATGTAGAAACCCAATGCTTAAGATGATAGAGTAATCTATTTAAATAAAAATCTAATAATAATAATATCAAATCATATACACAACATAGCAAGTCATAACAATATGTATACATTTTCTATTATTTATGAAATAAACTCATATTGATATTGACAATTTTTAGCAATCATAATTTTTTTCCACTTCCGTTTTTTAAAGCTTATTTTAATAGTATTGAATGTTACAAATATTTTTGGAGATGGGTTACTATTACCGGTGATCTTTTACAAGGTTTGACACTTGCATACCATTTCTGGGGATAAAAGTACATTTTGTTAGTATTTAAGAAATATTTTTAGTACTTGAAAAAGTTATTCTTAGTTCCTACCCATTGATTATTTTTGGCTCTGAAGTATTATTTCGGTGACTGTCACAAAAACTTGGTGCTCAAAATATTTTGGGACTTATTTAAATTATTCACATTTTGTAATTTAGTTTTTATGCCATTATTATATATTTATAACATTATTAGACCACATCAAATATAAAAATTCTACAACATTTCTTTTATTTGCACTTAATGCAGAGTTATCATCACCTCTTCAAGCAATTCCTTGGAAAGCTCAAAGAGGTATTCATTTGATGATAATTTTTAAATATTGCCGGGCTTCCTCTACTTGCCTGGTGTGCTCCGTATTTATTTCATTTGTAATTGTCTGAGGTTTGATTCTGATCAAGTAATTTGTCCAAGAAACTACGCATTCCTTATGTGCAATACTGGATTCACACTTCTTTAGAAAACCAAACGGAAAGAATGGCAAACGCAAAAACTTGAAGAGCACAATATTGCAGCTATTTATGTTCTGTGATATTTTCTAACTTAAACTGAAAATGTAAATTTGAGTGGGCACCTGGGGGAGCAGCAACTCTTTCAGGGTGGGCGAGTGAGCACCTTGGTCCCCCACTGGCGACGCCGCTGAATATAGTTGTACAAATATAGAGCAGAAAGAGTAATTCTTTTCTCAAATAAAACACGGAGTTGGAATTTAGTTCGTTATTAATATTAAACAATAATAATAGCCAAAGGAACGTAACAGTTAGTAAACAATATTATCTGTTGCAATTAGATCTAGGTTAAATTTTACTAATCAGAACAATTGCGTATTGTAGAAGAAGGCAGTTGAACTTTGGCAGGGGAATTACCTTCTTAATGTTTATGAATTGCAATTCTGACTGAAATACATAGATCTCACAGTTCCCCTAAAATTTGTCACATTTTACACAATACTAGTCGATCCTGTCACCAGTGACGATTGATCCGATTTTCCACAATTCCGAAATCCGGTAGTCGCAGCTTTCCCAGAACCCGCTTGCATTTTTCCCATCATTCGTGAGTAATTAAAGCTGCAGACGCGATTCTTGCTGCTGCATCGAAATTAACTGAAGCAAGGCCGGGTGTTTACCGCGGATCGCAGACCACCGGAAGGATACTCTGATTCATGAAAAACTACAATCCGCGCGGAGCCTTGGTATTTTCAATTCGATATAAAATCGACAGCTGGTGGACAGCTTCGGCGGGTTTTCCTTCGGCTGCTGACCATCGTTGTGTACCATTGCAGCTCCAGACTTTGTTGCGATCGGTTAGTTCTGCTCTAAACTGCGACGAAGATGGTCGCGATGCGTTTCGTGCTGGTGCTGAGTTTGGCCATGGGCGCTCTTGGTCACACAGTGCCCCTGACGAAGGTTAAGGTCACCGATTACGGGTTGCACGGATACATCCCCCACAAAAGAACAGGTTAGTTTTCAACTTTTAAAAATAATTGAGGTCATGTTATCTTAGTGTCCAAGACAAGAATCATAAATGTTATCTCCGCGTGCCAGACTTGAGATAAAACGGGAAATTTGTAAACGATGTCCGGTTTTGAAGAGTCGATGGAAAGTTTTGTCTTCCTTAGCCTAATGTGTCCCATGAAAAAAAAATTTACGAACTTGTGCTTTACCGACACTTGTTTGGCTTTTATCCAGTGACGACCTGGGAGCTTGTAAATATGCATTAGTGCCTCTATAAAGAGATAATTACGAGATTCCTCGGCCTTGTTTTGTTTTTATTTTTAGTAACATTCTCATTTTTTAAAGGCCATGAAGCGTATGCAAAGCCACGGTTTGGTGTTTCTTTTATTTGCTTGATGGGTTCGAAAAGTTTTCAATTCAAACATATAAATTATCTGAATATTGTATGCACTGGAAATATTTCATGCAATTTTGAAAATTGTGTTACCTTTAACAATTGTGGTAATTATGGCGTTTCTGAAATTTCAAGGGTGAAACATTACTTTTTGAGAAAAACTGAAATGGTTTAGCATAAATCAATTTAAAATCCACAGCTTACTGAGTCGAGCAATTAACTTATTTATCAATGATTGGTCGAACTGCGCCAAGAATGTATCTGCTTCCCATTTTTTCAAAATTTTTATCTTTGATTTTTTCAGAAAACCCTCTTAATTGATATTTAATAATAATATTGAAGAATTCATTTCAAAATAATTTTTGTTGACGAATGGCAATGCTAACTATTTAACACTGTGACGTTCTGAACTCATAAGTTGTACTAATTGCAAGCCTCACATAAAAAACTAATCAGCGCTTTTGGTTCCAATCTCTTGCATACTATAAATATGCCTCTAATTACACTGTGCAGTAAATCGAAGGAATAACCGCGTCAGTACCCCAGAACTGGTTCCTGAAAGTAATAAATCGAAACTGTTCATTAACAGCTGATGGCAATACCGGCTAATTATAATACACAATTTAGGAAACTCGTTGTTTTTGACAACTGCCTAATCGCACGTAATCAAATAACCTTTCGCTTGTTGCAGAGGTGAAAAAATCCGCTCCGTCGCAAGGCCACAACTTGCACCGCCGCTCCTCCGGTTCCGAACGGGCTCTTCTTCCTTTGAGTTTGGAGGACGACAGTGGCGAAGACTTGGCGAAGAGCGCGTCTGCTTACGAAGGGTACAGGCACAATTTCGGCGGGTTCCACTCGTTTCTGCCCTATCCGCCCCACAACCACGGACCACACCCGGGTGCATATCCTCCACCCTTCGGCCATCAGCAGTACGGGTTTCCAGGAAACGGCAATGACGGCTGGGGCGCTCCGTGCCATGGGTATGGGTGTGGAAGAGGACCCAGCAACGGCTACGGTCATGGGCAAGGACATGGGCATGGACGTGGGTTTGGTAATGGACAAGGACATGGGCATGGGCACGGTAACGGACAAGGACATGGATTCGGACATGGAAATGGTAACGGGCACGGACATGGAAATGGTAACGGACACGGACATGGAAATGGTAACGGACACGGACATGGAAATGGTAACGGACAAGGACACGGCAATCCATACCCTCCTTCAGGAAATCCTTGCCAAGAGTTTGGTCCTGGTAATGGGCATGGACAAGGGCATGGGTATGGGCATGGAAATGGGAATGGGCATGGAAATGGGCATGGTCATGCGTATGGAAACAAGCACAAGCATGATTTTGACGACGATGACTATAATTGTGATCACGACAATGGAAGCGACGAGGACTATTCCACTGAGCATATGCCTATAATTGTTTCAACAACGGAAAAGGTAACACATCCCCCAGTTGTGTTGACGACTGAGAAGGTTACGTATCCTCCAGTGGTGTTAACAACGGAAAAAATTACGCCAGCGCCGCCTCCCACTTCGACGGAATTTCCGATTTATGACATCGACGTAAGACTTGGAGAAGCTGGACGGAAGTAGACGTTTAAGTTAGGACTGTGGTTTAGATTAGCGCGCACATCGTTGACTCTCATTTGTGACATTAGCTTGTAAGTTATTTAAAGTGATTTCATTTTTGTAAATAAAGTTTTATAACATTATTTTGTTAGTGATTGCGTTGCGTCGTGAAGGTACAATTTTTACATCTCAAATGCATGATCAATCCAAGAAACTAGTATCCGAGTTCTAGGAATTTTTGCATAATTTAAGATAAACAATTTACAGATTTTGAAATTTAAGCAGCGATACAGATTTTGAATATTGTAGCTTATTAACACAATTTAATTTTACAAATTTTCAGTGAATACAGCGTGAATAATAAATCATGAGCCAATGAATATGTTTTTAAAGAATTACAGAAATAGCATTAAAAGGTGATTTGCACTTGAATGAAACACAAGAACATCAATAAAAAATCGCTTCTGAAAATATTAGAGAAAAAAAATCGTTTTTGATCCTGTTGTATTCAAAATATACATGTAAACCTGTAAAGGGCTTTACACGGAACTTTCCTCGCAAAGTTCAACTCTTGTCGATCGCTGCAATCTCTATCCGCGGGCGCTGCACTTTTCTGTCCTCTTAAGATGATCACCCTGTATCCGCTGAATCCAAACTATATCTAAAAATTTAAGCTATGTTCAAAATATTACTTTTCTGTAATAGTTCTCGAGTTAAAGCAAAAACTGAAAGAACATAATTTGTTAATGTGCTTACCCTGCATAGATTTTACCGAAACTAAATTACGTTTTGAGCCAGATAGACAACTAATCCGCATGCCAAATATCGTCTTTCACCAATAAATAGTTTTTGAGTTGTAGCGCCAACAGGCAGACAGAATTATTGAGAAAACTTATTTTTTGTTATCTAGGAACCCCGAAACGTGGATATTGGAAGAAATCTTTTAAGATTATGGTTTCACGATTACAATACTTTCTTCGCCTTAGGCGGGGGAAGTAAAAAGAACAAAAAAACACTGTAAAGGGCTTGAGACGGAACTTCGATCAAGTACAGGAAATTAGATATTTGGAAATACAACTATCAAGAGATAAAAAAAAACTGTTCCTCAGCGGGCTGTGGAAATTCAACGTATGAATAATGTGTTGGTGACACTGTACGTTAATGTCAAATTCGAGGTTATCAGGTTAGGTTTTCTGACAGTTATGACACAGAATGACACAAAACCTAACCTGCTAACCGCGAATTTGACATAGACTTACAGTGTCACCAATATATTATTCATAAGTTGAATTTCCACAGCCCGCTGAGGAACAGTTTTTTTTTGGATCTCTCGATAGATCCTCAGTTAAATCTATGTCATCACGTAGATTACATTTGCAGAAAACTAGGAAAGAGGATTGGATACTTTTGTAGAATATCACATAAACTGTCAAATTGCTCGCGGCGTATAGTTTACAATGCTATAATGTATCCCCAGTTCACGTACTGCATGTCTTTATTAATATTTTGCAATAGAGAAGATGTAAATAGAATCCAAATTCTACAAAACAAAGTATTGCGAATTCTACTGGGATGCAATAGATATACTCGGATAAAAGACATGTTGCAAGCACTAATGTTTCTTAATATAGAGCAGATGATCAAAGAGGCGAATTTAATTTTTATTTCTAAAATAATAAATAATCTAACACCAGCATTTCTATCAAAATTTTTAAAGCGACGGGAGCACATGATAACTTATAACTTAAGAACTGGAGATGATTATTTCATTGAAAGGTGCAATACAAACATAATGCAGAGATCAGTTTTTGTTGAGGGGTTGCGGTTATATAATAATCTTCCCTCAAGTGTAAAAACTGCAGCCAATATTACTGCTTTTAAAAGAGCATTAAGGACAATGTATTTTCAATGATAATTCTGCTTTGTTTCTTCTTTGTATGATTTTTACAGTATAAGTATTTTTGTAGATCATGCTATTAGATAATGTACTAGCTTTAGAGCTAAATAAAGTTTATTCTATTCTATTCTATTCCATCGCAAAGTTCGACTCGTGTCGAACACTGCACATTTCTATCCGCGGTGATTGCAACTGGCATAGATCGCTGCACTTTTTATGATGTCTTAAGATTTTCGCCCTGTATCAGTGGAATCCAAAATATACCTGAGCTCTGCGCAAAATAGTACTTTTATCTATTCCCGAGTTAAAGCAAAAATATACAACATTTTATTTCTTTAAGAAATTCACCCCGTGTATATTTGACCGAAAGTATATTCAGTTATGAGCGAGATAGACATCTACTGTAGCGCTAACAAACGGACCATCAGGCCAGACAGACAAGCAGATGGCATTGAGAAACCACACTTTTCGTCACCTAGGGACCCTAAAACGTAAAGGTCTCGGACTTTCTTACGATTACAACACTTCCTTCGTCTTTTAGAAGAAAGAAGTACAAAAGAAAAAAACAGTTTTACGTAAGCAAGAAAGATAAAATACTGTAACGATCGTGGGGCTAGGCCGTCGCCCCAGAAATATGACTCAGCGTCCCGTGCGACAGCATTGCAGAACGACCTTGGAGGCAGCTCCATGAGACGGCGTGAGTCAGTCTTCCAGAACATTCCAGAAACGACCTTGCGCGTGACACGTCAGAGTTGCCAGAAAGGTCGAGCAAACTCTAGACGTTTTCCAGAAGGAACTGTCTGGCAATATAAATACTCGCGAGCGGGAATAGCGAGCAGTTCTCCCGCAGTCCTGAGTTCAGTTCGGAATTCGCGTAGAGCCGTGTAGAGCTCCCACATAAATAAAAGCCCGTGTGTACATATAACTATTGACATAAATAACCATATAAATATAACCATGTAAATAGAAATAAATCGTTAGTGTTAAGAGTGAAATAAATAAACAGTTGAAGTTTAACCAGTGTAAATATTAAATAACTGTATCGATAGAAATAGCGCCTGTAGTTTATGTAATTTGTAATCGGCTCTATAATTCTCGTGTGTTTGTAAATAATAATAATTAATCCAATAGTTTGTAAATAAATGTTTAATACAAGAAGCAGTGAATAATTTTTAAATAGCCCGAACGTTAAAAACGTAACAATACATTTATTATTTTTAATAGAATATTGTAGAAGTTGCCAGAAATTCAGGAACCTGGAGAACAATAATATCTTTAAAAAGGAATACAAGCAACAAGGTTAATTTAACAAGTATAACTCACAGACAATGGATAACACACTTCCAGAACTTTCTCGTAGAAAAAAGAACACCATTTGCAGAAGAGACATATTAGAAAACAGAAAAACAAAACCTGACCTTAGATGCTGCACAAATACAAGAAGCAATTAAGTTGCTAAAAATTAACAAATCGCCTGGTCCAGGAGGTATACCGGGTTAGAATGAGAACAGGGCCATTCCTCTATCTCCGTTACTTATCAATGAATTTGGATAAAATTTGATACGAGGATACTCGAAATAATTTCCGATTGACCGATAGATATAACTAATCAAAATGGTCGACTTCCGGTTTCACCGGAAATAACACTAACCTTGATTTTTTAAATGGATCACACTATATATTTTATGTTTTCCGCAATCTACGACTCAAATTACATACAACAGTACTGCCGAATTTGGTTACGTATTACACAGAAATATTAAAAAAAATATTCTTCGATTTTAGATAACGATGCATGATGCATATTGTTAGATTGGTAATTACATTTTCTGTTTAATGGCAAGATGGCCCTTGGTAGGTGCCATTTAAGAAAAGTGAGTTTACTTAAAAAACATGTTTAGCAAAGTTTGTTCTTTTATTAAGGGTTTGTTAGTGACTTCATTGATAAAATAGCTATTATTATTAGTTGCTAGAGTCAATTAGAACATATTTTTTCGAATCACAGCTTTCTACCGTAAAAATAAAAGTTGAAAAAAAATCTGTTTGAAAAAATGACAAGACTAATTTATGTAATTTGACTTTTAGATTCCGAAAAACATAAAATCTATAGGGTGATCTATTTAAAAAATCAAAGTTGGTATCATTCACGGTGAAACCGGAAGCCCGCCATTTTGATTATATGTATCGGTCAATCAGAAATTATCTCGAGTATCCTCATATAAAATTTTATCTAAACGAATTCATAAATAAAGAAGATACAAGCATGGCCCTGCTCTCATTGTCACCCGGTATATCTAGAGATAATTAGGTATAATACTCCTAAACTGATAGAAAAAGATGACTAAATGGGGAAAGTATACCTAACGAATGAAAAACCTCCTATACGACCCCTATCTACAAGAAAATCTCTCGAAGTGAACCGAAAAATTACAGAGGGATAGCTGTAATATGTACTGTTGGGAGACTGTATTCAAAAATGATTGAAACTAAATAGAGAAAAAAATTAAAACAAAACAACCTGAACAACAATGGTTTCAGGACTGGCAGATCCACCATTGACAACATTTTTACTCTAAAACTGGCAATCGAAAACGAATACAGCGAGATAGAGAAACACATATAGCACTGATTGATCTAGAGAAGGCCTACGACAGTGTTCTTATCACAAAATTATAGAAATAATTGGGAGACCTTGACATACATACAACTTTAATAGAAGCCACTATAGAATGATACGAAGACAACAATACAAAGATCAAAATAGGTAATAAAATAACAGAATCAATAAAAACTACAAAAGGACTTAGACAAGGTTGCTGCCTATCACCAACATTGTTTAAGATATATCTAGACAGGGTTTTACAAAAATGGCAGAACAAACGTAAGAACTTGGGATTGAGGATACTATTTTTATTTCGCTGACGATCAGGTTATAATCGCTGAAGACCAGGATGATCTGAGTTACATGTTTAGGAAATTACAAGAAGCTTATGAACAAAGTGAACTAACAATAGGGTCAGAAAATATCGCCATAGGAAATAAAGAAACGGATAATCTACTTCTGGAAAGTAACTTACACTTAAAAGGAGTAAATAAATTTAAATAAACTTAGGTGTTGTTCAGGGCTCGGTATTAGGCCCCTTGCTGTATCTATTGTATGTTACAGATTTGCCCTTACATGTTACATGCGCGCAAATCGTTAGCTTCGCTGACGACACAGCTTTCACTGTATCTGCCGATTCGGTAAAGGAACTCACTTATAAAATTGAAATTTGTCACCAGGAGTTCAAAAACTGGTGCTTAAAAAATCAACTTGTACTCAACATGAACAAAACTGTTTGCGTGAACTTTAATGCCTTGCAGAATATCAAGGGCATTCCATATAATTCCCAATTGTGCGCTTATCTAGGCATATGTATCGATTCTAATCTCGACTGGAGGGAACAAAATAAACTTAGTATGTAAAAAACTGAATTGTGCTTACTACGCTATTTTAAAATTAAATCCAGTACTTGACACATCTGACTTAATACAGGTATATTATGCCTTGGCTTTCAGCCACATGACTTATAATGTTTTGTTATGGGGTATGGCTACCGAATGGAAGCGAGTATTTGTTCTCAAAAAGCGTCTAATTCTCCTGGTTTTTAACATTAAACCTAGCCAGTCGTGCAAGTCCTTCTTTTTGGAGAACAACTTACTAACATTTCCATCTATAACGATTTTCAAATTAGCAGTATTTGCGCATCAACATATGCACTATTTTGCAACGAGTAACAATACTCATCAATATCCCACCAGACATGGTGACCTGTTAGCCATACCTAGGCATCGGACTGCTAAGTTTAAAAAGTCCCCAATTTATAATTGTATTAAAATCTACAATTCGCTACCGATACATATCTTTATATATATAATTCTTCTGTACGTGTGTATGTGACTGAACTCCTCCTAAACGGCTGGACCGATTTTGATGAAATTTTTTGTGTGTATTTGAGTGGGTCCCTGAATGGTTTAGATTCACAATTGGACCCGGTAGGTGGCGCTGCAATCGGGTTCTAGGAATTTTTTGAATTTTTTTTTGACAAATTTCTTTTTTAATTTTTTTTAAAGATATCTCGCATATCAGAACATATAACCCTAAAATTTCACCCCCCACCAACCCTCAATATTTTTTAAAATAAAAAAAATCAAAAATTCGAAAATCGAAAAAAACTTTGCTGAACCTGATAATAGCAGGCAAACCAACGTTCGGGCAGGACAACGTCTGTCGGGTTCCCCATAATTTCACCCCCCCACCGCCCCGCAATATTTTTTTAAATGAAAATCTTTATATATATAATTTTTCTGTACATGTGTATGTGACTGAACTCCTAAACAGCTGAACCGATTTTGATGAATTTTTGTGTGTGTTTGAGTGAGCCCCCTGGATGGTTTATATTCACAATTGAACCCGGTAGGTGGCGCTGCAATCGGGTTCTAGGACTTTCTTTTTTATTTTTTGACGATTTTTTAAAATTTCTTTTAAAATTACTCGCATATCAGAACATATAACCCCAAAATTTTACCCCCCCCCCCACCAATTCCAATATTTTTTAAAATAAAAAAAATCGAAAATTCGAATATCGAAAAAACGTTTGCTGAACCCGCTAATACCAGGCAAACCAACGTTCGGGCAGGACAACGTCTGTCCGGTCCGCTACCCCTTAGGGGGTGAAATGGGGTAAATAAGCCTAAACAATCGATATGGGTGTCGTTATTGAGGTTTTTTGGGACGTTGATTGCGAAAATGGCATTTACTCCAAGACGATGGACATGACATAAAATTAAAACTATAGTGGTGAAACGGGGTTTCAGAGACAAATTATTTTTGGGCAGAACAACGTTTGCCGGGCCAGCTAGTTAAATCATATAAAATCGATAAATTTAAGGATACACTTAAATTCATTTAAATCAAAAAGTGTTTCTATGACTACATCAATATTGTACTACATTAGTTATTATTTTTATCTGACAAGGTCCATCTCACTCTTGTAGTTGATCTGTTGGCAATAAACGATACTTACTTACTTACTAAATGCTTAGAAGTTATTATTGATAAGAACGGGAATAGTAACGAAGAAATAAATAACAGAACAAACATAGGGCGAACCGTTATTAGGTCACTTAATTCTATTCTATGGGACAATAAGGTTAAAAAGAAAACAAATAAAAGGATTTATAAAGCAATGGTACAAAGTGTCATGGCATTTGGGCAGAAGTGTGGGATATAAATTCAAGAAATAGAAGCAAACTGTTATCAACCGAAATGGATTGCCTACGAAGAAGCTGCAGAAAGTCAAGACAGGACAGAATATGAAATGTTGCGATAAGAGAAATTATGAAAATGGAAGGCGATATAAATGACGAAGTGCAAAACCGACCACCGGAGAAAAGAAATCGGGGACGACCTAGACGCAGCAGGAGGGCTGAAATAGAAGAAGCCATAACTCAAAGAGACCTCACGGAAGAAGACACATACAGAAGAATGGAATGGACACTGGGGGCGGAAAAACGGCGTCAGCTGTAAAAAAATATTATCTTCACTTAATATTTTGAAAACAAACTTGGTAATGTGAATTACATCAATTTGGAAATAAAAAACATTGCAGGCGGTGGAATTCGGACTTGCGAAATGGGGTAAATACGCCTAAAATACGATATGGGTGTCTTTATTGAGGTTTTTTGGGACGATGATTGCGAAAATGGCATTTATTTCTAAGTCCAAGACGGTCGACATGACATAAGGGAAGGGACGAGACGGGACTGGACTGGACTGAACGGGACGGGACGGACTGGACGGAACGGGACGGACTGGACGGAACGGGACGGAACTGGACCGGAAGGGAAGGGACGGAACGGGACGGGACGGGGTAGGGCGGGACGGGACGGAAAGGAAAGGGTTAGGATGGAAGGAGAGGGGACGGGACGGGACTGGACGGGAAGAGACGAGACTGGACGAGAAGGGAAGGGACGGGACGGGACGGGACGGGACGGGACGGGACGGGACGGGACGGGAAGGGACGGGACGGGGCGGGACGGAACGGGACGAGACGGAAAGGGAAGGAAAGGGATGGGATGGAAGGGGACGGGACGAGAAGGGACGAGACTGGACGGGACGGGACTGGACGGGAAAGGAAGGGACGGGGCGGGATGGGACGGTACGGAGACGGGAGCGGAGAAAGGAACGGGGACGGGGACGTGGACGGGGATAAGATGGGATAGGATGACAGAAAATAATTAGTCATTATTTAATACACAAATAACGAACCTCGCGCGAACGAAGAAGAATAGAGAAAGAGGGACCCAGACATCGTGGGACTTGCTGGTGCTCGCGTTAAGTCCTAGTTTCCATTGGAAAACATTGGAAATGTTAGGAAAGTTTATCCTAAAAGATTGAATTTAGTGAATTCCAAGATTGGCGTCGGTTCTATGTGCACTTCCGACGGAAGCGTCCTCTGAGTGTTTTTTGTTTGTGACGTGTATTTACTTACTGCAGTTGTTATCACCTAGACAATTATAGCGAACTTGTTTTGCGAATTGTGAGGTTGGATGGCCATATTTGAATTAAGTTCCCATTAGTTCAATAATATCCAGTATTGTAGCGATACCAGTAATTAAACCAGCATTATTCAAAGTGTAATTAATTTATTAAAAAAAATAATACGATAATTAATTTGCCAGCAAATGTATTTCCTATAATTTATACAAATCAAGATAATATTTGTTAGGATGTAGTGACCCGACCCATGTGAAATAGAGTTATTTATTTTACACAAAATAAAATAATAACAATATCAATTATAATCCACTGTAATATCCGCCCCTGCTTATAGGGGTTGTAATATTTACGCTCGTCGGGTAGCTCAAAATCGTAGGGGGTTCTCCTCAGATATATGATAATTTAGCATACAAAAACACCATCGGAATACATTTAAACAGTTTAATATTTTTACCTACGATACATTTGAGTAATAGATATTTCCAAAGTTCATTTATACAAGAAATAACACCGATAAATCCGTGTGAACGGCCGCAGTTGATAGCCGGCGTCCTTATCTGCACAGAGCGCCAGACGTTGCACGTGCGGTTGACAATGGTCCTTGCGAAGTAGCTGGAATCAAAACAGAATTAAACGGTCTGGCAATTATTCAATAAATCATATCACGGCTCTAGAGATTTTACTGATAGTGCAGGGGGTGAAGCCCGCCTCTAAATTCATTTAGGGATGTCCGGATACGGTTAAGCTAGAAAGGCCGCATTGAGTTAACAAATATGATTTTAATTTCAGAGTCCGAGCGCCGACCAAATATTGCCGCTTTTCCTCCAAAGCGGGCCGGGGAAATCTCGCGCTCTCGGACTATATTACGACTGGCAAATTTAAAGTACAACGACTGCTAACTTTGAGCACGGACGGTTTCAAATATGAATCAAATACAAGTCTAAAGCTTGAGTGCGGGCTGTTTTGATTACGTCTGGAGATTATAATGAATGCTAGTTTAAAGTTCAGGTGCGGATTATTTCAATGCTGAATTGAAATTTACAGGTCGGATGCGGGTTATTTTAATTATGGCCGTATATTTCGTCTGGGGGGAATTGATGACATCTAGATATTTATTTTGACAAAGCCACTAGGTCAACCCACGTAAGACAGATGACATTCAGGCGGATTTTCACCACTGAGTCGAATTCTGTTTAGTGGTGACTGCGAGATGTTTCTCAAAATAATTCACTAGGTCAAATCTACTCTCGGGGAAGTTAACTAATTAATAGGTTGTTGACATCCAGGCGGATTTTCACCACTGGGTCGAAACAACCTATTATCTAGCTTGCTAAGTGCGGTCTGGCGGGTTCTCCTGAGGGGAGCTGGTGCTAGCAGGAAAAATCTCTCTTTAGTCGGATGGAGATTGGGGATCTGGGACTGGGGAAATCGGTCTGGAAGGTCTCGGAGTCGGAAGGGAAAGTCTCGTGGAATCTCTTGGAATCTCCTTTTATGGGCCCTAGAAAAGTTCTCAAGTGGGGACAGCAAGTGGGGATAGCAAGTGGGGGTAGCGGCGCACGACTCGACTTGGTACTTCCTTGTTATCTCTGGACGTGACGTCGGTCCCTGCGCGCTTATCATTACGGGCAAAATATAACTTGAGATAACGCGAGACTGGGCGATGCGTAAATTAAACACATTTTTATTGTGTAATTATAATTTACGCGGAGGCTAGCGTTACACCACAACAAGTAATATAAACAATAGTAATATAAAAAGTCATTACAGGAAGGTGTTTCATTGCTTCGAGCTAGAGATAGTCGTGGATAATAATTAATTTTAATATTGACATAAGCTATATTGATAACACTTCAATATAATTGGTTAATATACATGAAACAAAGTATATTGCATGGGGTATCTAAATCTGCTGCGATCACAGTGCTGTGGCAGAGGGAATCGGTAGATTGCACTCATAAAGTTCGATAGATTTGAAATTTATTTTTCCAATAATTTAATTTATTTTGAACTAGAAACTGCATCTTTTCTATGTTTGCACATTGAGCAGATAAACGGCCCGCTTTACACGATACAAGACATATGTTGCGCTGCAAAAAAAAAAGTTGAGAACCGTTGATGAAAATGTATTTTTCGCCAATCGTACTAGAACTGGCATATTATTGACCAACTTTTTTTGAGCAAAGTCAAACATTCCATTACATCAGCCGTTGCTAGGTAATTTACAATAAAACTGTACAGGAATAATATTCCCGGCCTAGGCAGGGAATATTCGAGTACTATTTCCTAATTTTTTTAATTACTCGTATCGATCGGCGGAAAAATAGTATGTGTATCTTGGACAAAAAGCAACATTCCCAGACTCCTATGTATTCACAGTCGTCTGTTAATGTTACGCTTTTCGTCCTGGATACACAATGTACTATTCTGATAAATAAAACGTCAAGTCATTAATATCGACACAACACTTAAATAGTTACCAGCGACTTGGATAATTACCGATGTTGATTTACACCCGACTGGAACTACCACCGCCGTAAACTTTCACCGCCTGGGTTTCCTACCGACTGGAAACACCTTTAACAGCATTGGACAACAGTAACTGTAACACATCTTGCGTAAATTATCACGATCGCATTTTTTCCGGATACTAATAATTTAGCACCAAATACAGTATCTTTATGGAGCAATTGATGTTACTAGCCTTTGAGAGGCTTCATATGCAATGTTATTATCCATACCTTAAGGTGTGCAATGTTGCTCTCAGGTGCAAACATAATTAACGCAAAAAATACTATATCGTGTTTACCAGGGAGTCGTCATCAGTTAGTGAAAGGGAAAGTGATTCATTTATTCGAATTATTTTTAAAACAGTATTTGTGCTAACAAAATTAAAATTAAATCTTGTTGGTATCTACAAAATTTGTAATTCCGAAATTTGTAATTCCTGCATTATTATGCTCGTGGAATAGCATGTCAAGTATCAACAATGAAATGTTCTTGTGTAAAATTGTGAGATAGTAACGAATGACTAGTGGATAAACAATATAGTAAATAATTGGGTTTCGTTCCTCAGGGCAGCAATTTAAAAGGAAACTCTTTTGTTTAAGTCAATATTTCGGATAGCCTTATTCCTTTCTCAAGGCAAACTAAAATAAAGTTTTCAATTCTAAAGAATTACAGAAAAATGTGCTTTACTTACGAAACTGAGGTTACTACATTATAATTGGCAAGAAAGAACATAAACAGGCAAATCTTGTTTGGTACATCTGGTTAAAGGTTAAAAACCAATACTTAAAGTAGTTCGATTATATCATATTTCATTGATTCGTCAATTACAAATAGAATAAATCATTTAAATGTTTCATCTATAATGACTAATTTTTGGATGCAACTAAACAACTCAAAAATTACCAGACAGTGACAGGCATTAATTTCGAACAGTCAGTATACATGAGAACTTCAAGGAAAAGTGGCACAACAAATAATGTGATAAACAACAAAGAGGGGTGCCTAAATTATAATGTATTGTCGTTATAAACAGATAAATAGGTTTTTTTCTATAGCACATGTTAAAGTGTGCTTTTATCAACTCAAAACAAAAGGTCAAGTTTTACTTTAACAGCAAGGGTAGATAAAGTAGCACTTTAACATCAAGGATAGATAAAGTAATTTAATTTTCTAACTTTTGTTTAAATTAAATATGGATGCTTCGTATTATCGTAGCAACCCAATCTAGCTACTGACATTTTGAAATGTGATTGACTGTCATTATTTTCTTTTGAAATTGTTAAAGTTCTTGCTATAGAAAAAAATATTGTATTATACACGACGATAAAGTTATTTCTATCCACTCTTGAATCATTAACGTCTCGACTTCGTCTCGACGTTAAACGATTCACTCGTGGATAAAATTTAACTTTATCGTCTTGTATAATAAATTACTATTAATTTTGTGTCACTTTTGTGTCGATTAATTCGAGTTTTTAGTTGTTGAGATGTTTGGATCATGTATAGATAAATGAAGTTTGTTTTTTTCGTGTGAATTTATTGCTTCTTTAGTTCTCCTTCAATTTTAGATTTAGTTCACATATTTTCTGGGTTCTTTATGTGCTCGGTGCCACTGTAATACATAGGATTATTTATACCGATCATACTAACATTACAATCTAGACCCCTCTCCCTTGTTGTGTGTTATACCATGAAGCAATTAGAGAACCTTAAAACTATTTTTAGAAAAACAAGAAAACATGTGGACAACTGCAAGAAAGCGATAGTGTCGTTAGCTAGAATGAACGATATGGAAGAGTAGGCAGAAGAAATTGTGTTTAAACGCACGGAGTTCCTGAGCTATACAGACCCAGTGGACACTGTTCAAGCAGTTGGTAGCTCTTAATTTTACTATCGATCAAAATATTTGCCATATGCTAAAACAGAATCAAAAGAAACTCCATAAACCAAGAGGAATTATTATACGATACTTTAGCAGAATTGCTAAAATGAATTTCTTAGAGCTCGAAGAATTATGCTTGATTGTAATACCAAATCACTAATAGAATCAAAAATGCTTCCGCCAAAGCCTATCTACATAAACCAATCTCTCACGAAAACAGAAAATGGTTTGCTAATTGAATTTAAGAAGTCGCAAAAATTGCATTTTTCTGGGTGAGACGCAAGAAAATTTTTATACAAAAATCTGAGGAGGAACATGTTTGCTATTAAAACTCTTCGCAGTTTGAACGATGTTTATGTGAACATAATTTCAATATTTTTTACCAACGTTGTAAGGGTACGACATAAAAGTATTGACGAAAACATGGCTTAATGACGTAGTTTGGGATTCAGAATAGCTCAATTTTGACCACAAGGTTTTTCGGAGGGATAGAAGTTCAGCAACAGGCAAATCTCAAGGTAGAGGTGTTTTGATTTTTGTTAAAAAATAATATAACTGCAAACGTATGATTAAATTTGCAAACAAATAGTTGTGAAGACAGCTGGCTACACATTTGAGTAGATAATTTACATTTATACATGTGTTCAGTGTATTTCCCGTCTAGTTTATCTGCTGCAGATTATGAATATAATTTGTTAGTTTTTGTAAAAAAAATATAAATTATTTATAATTGGGAATTTTAATTTGCCAGGAGTTCATTTAGACGTTGAGAGTACTTTAAAATATTGGTTTTAAATAATTTTCTTGACCTGCGGCAGTATAGCACAATCGAAAATAATAACAACACTATTCTTAAATTAGTAATTTTAAATTTAAACATCAACGTAACTAAAGCTAGCGGTGACATGTCACTGGTACGAGCGGGCTTACATCATTCATCACTCTTATGTAGTTTAATAATTTCTGATTATAAAAAAAAACATAGAAAGATAGACCAGTAGCTTTGTTGTCAATTCTGAGTAAAGCTTTGGAAGCAGTATCATATACATATTTGTACTGGACTATCGCTCCTTATTTATCACCCGTTTGGGATAGTTTTGTCTAAACCCATCAACTGTTTCTATTCTAATAAATTTTACTCTGCTGCTGAGCTGATACTCTTGCTAACAGTGCTCAGCTAGATGCGACCTATACCGATATTTCAAAGGCATTTGACAAAGTAAATCACGATGTTCTACTCGTATCGATGATGAGCCAATTGCGGTTTATATTTGTTGCTTTTATCATTAATGTTGTCCTATCTAAAGGAAAGGCAGCAACATGTTACTTACAATACTGTTGGTTCAAAAACATTCAAAGCATTATCTGGCGTTCCACAGGGATCTCAATTGGGGCCATTACTGTTTATAATTTTAATTAACGAGCTTCCCAATTATCTTAAGCACTGGTAAGGTTTACTGTATGCTGGCAACTTTAAAATATATAAGCCCATTTTTAGTAAAAATAATAGTTGTCGGCTACAGGAAGATCTGAAAGAAGTAATGGAATGGACCAAAACCAATCACTTATCATTTAATATAAATAAATGTTTTATTGTTGAACACAAAAACAAACACAATATATTTAATTGATTATAATGATAAACTCGATGGTAGAACACTAACAAAGCCTCACGAAGTCAAAGAGTTGGGTATTTTATTTAAAAACAATTTTCTTTTTTCAAACTTAAAGACACACATTAGTCTGTTTAATGCGTATGTCAGATATCAGCAGGAATATACCCTGTAGTTTGGTTTCACTATAAATCTTACATACATTTGATCGAACGAATTACACTGTTGTGTTTGTAACCGTTTATTAACAGTTAGCTGTAGGTTGCGTAAATTAATAAATAAAATAAAAATAAATTGTTGTGACAGAATCGTGTATACTGCAAAAAATTGCAGTATATGTTTTAATTTGGCACATGGATTTGCATTTTTCAAAATTACAGCTTATGCGATTTAATGTTACTCTTCCTGCGCGCTCGCTGATAACGAGGCTCATCCTTGCAGCAATTTTTTAGAGACTCCGTTCGCCCATTTACTGCCCATGAACTGAGCTTATGAGCAAGTGGAAATAACGCTTAGGTAACTTGTTATAATGAAAAGAAAGCGGATTGATGGTATTTCTGGTCGGTGGTGTTTCAGTTCGCTGGTAAGTTCCACACTTTTTTCAGTCGGTACATTCATGTGGGGGTAATGTATATCGGTGATAGTGCACTTGATGGTTATTTTGAATAGGAGGCAAACTGAATCGATGGTAGTTTATTTTTAACAAGTATTCAAATAACACACAAATTGAAGTAAAACCACTCGGTGGAATTTCATGTAGTGGTATTTAACACAGTTGTCAGAAAGTCGGTAATAGTCCATATCGATGGTACTGTATACAACACCATCAGAAAATGGTTTTATAAGTAGCAAGTCTCCACGGAAGCCTTGGTACTTTCTCTTGTTTGTTAATTGAACGATTCATATTCGGGTTGAAGTGTAATTTGAATATACACTATTAATTTTGGATTTGCGAAGATAGGTTTATATTGCAAATTTTTCGCTAAACGTTTTATATTTAGTTTTATAATGTCGTTTTGATGACCACCGTTTACTGACAATTTAAACACACAGGTACTGCCCCAGCTCTATTAGACACAGTCTGCTCATTTTAGTAAAATTGTCTGTTTTATTTTTTTTCTTATCCAATCTGATTGTCAACTATTCTACGATAGCTACTCAAGGAACACACAAGAAAGCCAACAGAACGTAACTAAACCTCCACACTACTACTGCTACTAGATTAGGAAGAGTTGCCAACGTCAAGTATGGGGGCTTACCACTACCTACATGGTCTCCTTTTATCTATTTATAGTAGCTGTCTCGTTGCTTGGTGTCTACTATAAGATAGATAAATAAACGATCATGACAAGAGTTTTGCTAATGTAAATACACGAAAACAAGTAGAGACATTCATGCCAAATGTCGAAACCTGTCTAGAGTGCCTGCACAGTGGCTTTCTACGATGAAAGAAGATTCCAAGAAAACTAAGGTTAGTGATTGGTTTTTTACAGAGCTACCGACGGAATGTTTACGTGAAAGAATTTCAAAGGCAGCAAAACAGGTACGTGTTTTCCAAGCCACGTGAATACAAACGTAATAATAACATCAACTACTTACGGACTTATAATACCAAAATTTTCATGAAGGTACAGATGCGAGTAAAGTGAATGTGATCAAATCCGTCGACGATTTTAAAGATGTCAATTAGCCTGTCTGATTTTAGCGTTTACTACTAAAATGTACGTGGCATCAAAGCCAAATCGCATGCATTTTTAAAATAATCCTCTGGCTGAAAACGTTGACATTAAAATTCCCACTCAAACTTGACCTAAAATTTAGTGATATACTTGACGCCATATATACTAATTTCGTAGGGACACAGCTATAACGAACGGGTGAGTATAGTAAAGGTGAAATTTTGGTGGGCATTAAAAACAATTTTGTGCTAGGTTATTAGTCTTTGAGACTAATGATGTTTTTCTGTAATATGAACGAATAAGATACTTTATCGTGATTCCTCCAAGTAAACACGGTTTCTTCCTGTGCTTCTTGCTCAAAAAAAAAAAAACTACAATACCGGCGCTCCAGAGGCGAGGACTTTTAAAGCGTCGATCTTGCGACACTAAGGAACATTTGGACTACATTTTTTTAAAGGTTGAATGATTCCATTTGTCGAGATACATAAATTCAATATGAGAACGTGGTATTGGAAAAATCCATATTTGCGAAACTACTTTGCATCATTTGAAGGTTGACGTTTGTGTTACTGTCTAGCGAAGAAGTCCAGTTTATTCAGTATTCACAAACTCCGTAAAACGGAATCGTAGCTAAATTCGTTGATTGTTTGTCCGATATGTGTCCGATGTGTGTTAGCTTCTTTGTAATTTTTAAATTTTGACTTCAGATTCGGATACAACATAAAAAAGTAGATTATGGATGTTTGAAGAATTAGCCTCGTATCTTGTAAGGAACATGGAAAAAATGGGGGAAAATGTTTTGAAATTTGAATTTGTCCATCTGTACAACTTTTGGGATTTTTTAAATAGTAACTTCTGATTTTGATAGAAGATGAAAAAATAGATATAAATGTCTTCAGAAGCACCCTATTATTTCGTAAGGAACAAGGGCGACATGGCGGATGAATAACAAAATATTTTAAGCAAAATTTTAAATGTTGTTTATGAGTTCTTCTGGCGATTTAGCCGTTTCAACTGGTTTGTGATGAAAATATAACCACCCAATGGTACCTAGATAAAATTTTATAAACAAACTTCGCGGTAAAGAACACCAAAATGGGTACTTTCAACATGATTAAGTAACTTGCCATACTACACTTTCGTCAAGAAATAAGGGATAGAGCTGAAGGAGGGTGATCTTGTATCCTAGACACTTTGTTGAGTGTATTTGATAACATGAGAAAACGCGTTCATCTTTAATGATAAGGTGAACATTTCCAGCGATTACTGTAGTTTTCTTTCAGTTTTGCTAGTAGAAAATAAGACCTTAGGTTAATGTGTAATGCAGTAAATATAACACATTAAAATCTACGCAATTGAGAAATATTTATTGTTGTCTAATCTGTTTTAAAGCACAATATCAATACGCTGAAAGAATTATCCATTCAACTGCAGAACCTCTTCGAAGAATTGGGACAACTTGGAGAAGCAGATGATATCGATCAGCAACGGGAGGAAATTAGAACGACGCTCATCGATTTGTGCAGTTTTAGAAGTGGCAAGTGGACAACTTCACTCTACGCTATCGCGCAACAACTCGCCAAGCAGAAAATCAGTTAGGGAAAAGTATGATAACTGGAGAAAATTGACTAAAAGATGGAGAAGGCATTTTACTAATATTCTAAATCAAATTACAGAGTTCAACGAGAAGAGAAAAGTGGAGAAAGAGGAAACTTCAGAAGATCAAGAAATTAGCACTGATCAACCAACAAAGCTGAAAATAGTAAATTTCCATACAGACAGGGTTTCGTGAAGGCCGCTCATGTATCGACCAGATTAACACCGTGTGAGTAATTGCTAAGCGACTTTTAAGAGTCGTTCGACAGGATCACCAGAAGATGTGAAGAGCCATGAAGACCTTCGGCATTATAAAATTGTCAAGCGCGACAACTACAAGCCCGGTTGAATACCACGGATACATGTCGGAGCCAATTGAAATACTAAGCTTTCGACCATTTTCTTCCTTATGTTTCTAGACCATGCTATTACAAAGGCTATGTGTGGCTCAGTGGAATCTCACACAGCGCCCGGAAGATTTGGACTTTGGTGATGATCTCTTGATGCTGACGCAGAAATTCAAGGACATGGAAATCAAACATAGACATCCGGTGACTGAAGTAAAGAACACCAAGGACACCATTGACCTACGCCTATATGGAGAACCAAACAGCCCAGAATTAAGAGCAAACTTCAAATCTTCGAAAACAACGTTTTGATCTTTAGCTGTGAAAATTTAAAGATCAAGAATTGAGACAAAGTATCTGACATAGAAGATTAAGACATTCATCAACAAATGTCTTAAAAGTATATCGGGCATATACCAACGAGAAACTGTTGAATCAACTTCTAATTCCTCAACAAATCAAGAACAGAAAATGGCAGTAAATTGGACACTCATTGCGCAAAAGGGACAAAAGTGGGAGAAGGATACGCACGATGACATGGAGGAGATCGGTGGAAGAAGAAGGTTTGCAGCTTGGCTTGGATGAAATGAACTAAAATGTATAGCTCAAAACTATGTTCCCCAACAGAAGTTCCAGAAAACTAACTAAGTAATCTATTGTAACGATCTATTTTTTTATCGTATTATATTATTTTGCCACCAAATTTGGGATATGTAATTATTTTACTATGAAGAGCAACCAATTTTAGACTCAAGTCCCAGCTTAAACAGACTCAATTACTCTAGCCAGCTGCAAATCGTACTAGCTACAGTGAAGACGGCGTGCATTTCTTTTTTATAATTAGCAAAAGGCGTTTAAAGTACCAGGGGGCGCCAAAGAGTCTTTTACAACCGATTAGTCCATTAGATTATGAGAACTCGCCAACTTACTAAAGTACTATGCGTGGTCAATTCGTTATGACCTGAGACAGACATCAAAAAGGTTCGACACCTTAATTGCTTGCATTAGCTAAACACAAAATCATAGTAAACATGAACAGGGTTATATTAATTAAAGACAATAAATATGATACAAAATGGTGCATCAGTTAATTTCAGCACTCGTACACCACATGCGAAAGTCACAAATACAGCCAATTCTTCTGTTGTTACTAATTATAGGAACTTAGCTAGCACATAACATTGTTCAATATTTAAATCGGTAACATATCTCTGGACTGATTAAGTTAGAGGGCAATTACAAATTTACGATGATGCTGCAGGTTGAGCATACCAGGAGGGCGACAACAGTAGTATGTCACACGTACGTAGAAACTTAGAATGTCCCATAAATGCGCCACTAATTACTGACAAACTCGTAGGTGATGCAACACTAGTCGCTGAATCTAAGCTTTCTGTGTGCGTAATGCACAAATTTGTTTTTACCTTGCATAACGTAAGATCGTGTTTTAATATTCCCAGCAGTGATGCAAAACGGCACCGAAAAACAAACAGAACAGCAACCATCAGCCACCAGGAAAAGTCACCAGAAGCAAGCGGGGACATAACAAGGGCCTCGACCAATTGTTGCGAATCTGCGAAATTTCCAACTAACAACGAGACTCAAAAATGATTGCAAAAACTTGGCTGCCTAACTAGTGGCACAAACTAGCTGCTCATACTTTAACACGACTTTATAGTCAGCTCTGAAATTCACGAAAAGCAAATGCCTAATTAGAATATAGAACGAGAAAGAGAAAGTGCACACGTATTTTCAGCTAACAGCTGCAAGACTTAAATCGCGACGCCAGAAAAATCTGCAATCAAGTGCGATGGGTAATTAAGACACCAATATTTTCGGTAAATCAACCATACAAATCCGCGGTAGCGCGAGAGAGCTAGAACAGTATTCGTTCCCTCGTAAGCCACTATAAACTAGCTTTAAACTAAAGCAAAGGTTAACACGAACTAAACTTTTGCGATCAAGTCGAAGATGCTTAGAGAAGAGAACGAGGAACAAAAAAATCGCCGCAGGTGCTCGGAGACAACTGAATGCCTCTATAACTGTAAAACGCCGAGAGGTCGGACAGGGATAGCCAAAATGCATAAAACGGATGGTACCATTAATGGACCATTAAAGCGTGACGCTTTTTACTCATAAATGTGTATCCAACACTTCCTTAGCTATTTCAGTTGAATTAAAGAGGGCATAGCCATAACCCACATGTGGCTTACATGTACATACTCACTCACTTTGACTTTGGATTTTCACACTTGCCAATACAAAAGCAATGTTTTTTTCTAGTATTTATTGCGTTGCTGGATAAAATGCTGTACGTAATCGGCCTGACGTCTCGAGGGCTCAACTTTTCTCCCGTGAATTATGTCTAGTATTAACACACTTGTTCCATAAATAACTATCACATAAAATCAAAGAAAATTCGACAAGCTGTCAAGCACCTTCCACATAGGTATCATATTTTTATACGGGTAACAATTTACTCTGCATTCTTTCGCATATAACATAGAACAAATAATGGTAATAAAAACAATGTATGATTTCTTATGTATTTATACTTTACTACGTAACATACAGCAGGTACTAAATTATATAGTTTGTTGAAACTGCTTAGCTTAGTATACAATGAATATACGGTGTAGTTTGTCATACGTGCAAAACGTATACTTAAATTTCAAAATGCTGTAAACAATAGACGTATTTTCATTTCATACCCAGTGCCGAGATAGATTACGTCAGCAAAAGTATAATTGGTGCCTGAGGTCAAAAGTTACATTAATGATTTTATGTTTGTTTAAATTTCCCAGAAAGATGCACACCGCGAATGCTACCAGTGTTAATGCGATGAAACGTAATACGTGTAACAAACGGATGATGCTCTTTTTATTCTGCTAGTGCCACGGTAAGTGGCACGGTTTGTAGGATTTTCTCTTAAGACAATTTGAAAATTATATAAATACATGCTTCTAAAATGAAAACTTACGTTTTGTACAATTTAGACTAATTAGGATATAATAGTAGTTATGCAATTTGTTCACTGTAATTTGTGAACCGTAAACATGCTCCAAGAATACACAAAAATAAGTTGACTATAAACTTAAAACATATATTAGATAAATATTTGAACAGTATTTGCCAACACTGAGAATATTACATTCTATAACTAATTATTAAACAGCCTGTTAACTTCTAAAATATACAATATAAAAATACAATTTATTATTTTAAATTAAAAGCACCTTGAACTGACGCTTAATTTTCTTATCAAATCAATTACTTATGGCTATATTTTGCTGAAAAAAACTGAATGTTCGAAGATAATTTCAAAAATACGTCAACTGTTTAGTGAATTGTTTACAAATATTCTAGTAAGAGTTCAAACTACATTCATGACTCATAGAATTGAGATAATATCTAAATCTTCTTTGCGGCGTACTATTATTATTCATATTATTTTGGGTATTTTGTCACAATAAAAATATTATGGTTATCGATGCAATAACAAAGTTAAACATTAAAAATTAATGTGTTATGTCGTTGAGTGAAGTTCCACATAGAAGCAGCTGCTTATAGAACAGATATTAAAACCATCATCAAAGTATTACACTCAGTTTTGGTAATATAAATGCAACTTACATAAACATTTAATTCTAAAAAAATAATGATAAAAGTCTGTATTCATTTAGCGTCTACCGAAGAGAAGTTAAATTTAAACGTTTTTTCTCTTCTGCCATCCCAGATTAAACAGGTTTAGCTGCATTTTTGCGTGTGAAATATGAACAACTATACTCCAAATAAACGATAAAAATCTATTTTGGTGGCGTTATTAATTATGCAGAGGTATTTATGTCCCTCCAGATTTCAGATCTCTTATTATTTTAAAGTGGGAGTTTCTACACACAGGCGAAATATTGCTATAATGCCGACATTATTGCAAAACTGTGTGATAGTATTCCCGACAATTTGGAGAAAGGTTTATATCTGAGCTTTTTAACTTAACAAATGCGTTCAATTGTACCGACTACAATACTCCCTAATAAATTAATTAGAAAACTATAGTTTTAGTCAGCATTATTGCTTGCTGATTTGCTGCTCTTATTTCTTTCAGAGAAGACAATATGGTTCTATTCACTCAAAAGGATAGACTTAATCCGAGTTAAAATTTGGTGTTCCACAAGGATCTGCACTGGGACCCACGCGGTCGGTATTGTATGATGCAGCCCTTGTTAATACTATTCTATTAGTGAAACTATCTAAGTTAAAATGATGAAGCAGATAATCACAACTGACATCTTTTGCTGAATAAAATTTGTAGACTTGAAATTGATTTAGGTAGTTGGTTAAATCAATAAGATATAAACAAATGTGGAAAACATTCACCTTCCTTTTATTTTCATTAGACACAAATTACAAACATAAATTACAAATACAAATAATAAATTAAGTCTAAACGCTCCGCGTAAGCAGATTTAGTAATTAGAGACTCAGGTATCTGACCCGTGCTCTTGTCTTGGTCAGAGTGAAGCAAGACGGATGGAGATGTAATTATGAAAACCCAGAGTGTCTACGTTTAAATTGCTCGCTTGTGCAAGAGAAAGGATTTCCTATTCTTTGCATACAATAGGATTGTCCAGCCAGGGCTCCGTCTCTCTACTTCACTCCCGCACAGGTGGTAGAAATAACTTTTGGTAAAAGGCTTGAAAATGTTCCCGTATAAAGTCCAACCGCACACACAGCAAGAGAGAGAGTGGATATTCTGAAGCTAGCTTTTCCCTGCCGCTTAATCTGTCGTTTTGGAGATTTGAACTGTCCCTCCAGATCGCCCAATTTGACCGTTCCAGACTCCTTTCTTTGGAGTTTTTTGAAGTCACGAGTCTATACGAACAAGCCACAGATCTTGGCGGCCATAAAGGAAAACATCTGACTAGAAGTGGAGAATTTATCGCCAGAAATTTTGAGAAAAGTCATGGAAAATGCTGTGAAACGAGCCCGAATGTGCATCAACTCTGGCGGCGGCTACTTGACCGATATTATCTTTGCGACTTAATGGAAAAGACATAAACATAATCAACAAACAGAACCGATTTTTTTATTTACAAACAAAGTTACTGCCTTAGGAAATCGAGTGAGAACTTTTGCGCCACCTGTTACAATAGAGATTAGTATGCATCAACTTTTATTTAATTATTTAGGTCAAATATCTGTATATTTGGATGGATATATGGTTCAATTGCTTAATAATTTTAAAAATTCGATGCATATATCTACGTATTTAGTTTTGTCGTGTTTATAATCCGCTGTAACATAACATTTAATATTGCTAACTCTCCACAAGAAATTCGCATAGAACACCAAAAACTACATCAAGCTACAAATTTCCTTCTAACTTGCCAATTTTAATGTTAAATATGTATGCGTTCCTCTAACAAGTACTTGAAGTTTACGGTATGACTTTTTATTTTTGTTTAATTGTGTTGAAATAAAGTATATAACCAATTAACTAATCAAATAGTAATATATTTATCAAGAACGAAAAGTGACATTTTAAAGGACAAGAAAGTTGTTTACGGCCGAGGTGTCAGCGTGAACTTTTAAAAACACTTTTCGTTCGTGGTAAATACAACGGTTTATTTTGCACTGCAAGTTTAATGAATTTTTAATAAAAAGTTGTAAATCATTTCAAATTTCATGTCAACAACTTGTTACGGTCTAAAACGGGTTTTACGACACCGCTCCGACTCATACAAAAACTAAACGGCCGCCACGGACAATATTTTACATAATCGGGACAAAGACTCACCTAGGCTGCTGTCCATCCCGCAACATGATAATGCCAGCTAAACATCAGTGGAGCAAGGGAGGGTTCTTGACGAGATTACCTACGGGCAACGGCCAAAGGAGCGGTAAACATTGATAAAATTGAATAGGGCGTTACCTGGTTTCATTGACATACATGAAAATACGAAGATAGACCCACTACGCAACCGAGAAATAAAGTGAGCCTACCTTCTAACTTATCACCTTGGCCATATCCGAAACTCGACTTGAATAGTATATTAGAGCAGGTTGACGACTCCCACACTGCAGCGATGAGTGTACCGACCTACCTGTGATGTCTCTAAACTGCTTTCCAGGCTTCACCTCACATTTATTATTACACTGTAAATAACTCACCCTGAAAATTATCATGCAGTCGGCGCAAAGAAAAAACACAATATAAACAAACCGATATATTGTTCTGCGTATACATAAACATATTGTTATTCAAAACGTAAAAAGGATTTCACAACAAATATTAACGCATAAAACTGTAAACCAAGCGACAGCGAGCAGTAATAGTAGGTTAACTTCTATATTTTCAACAATTCTTAAGTGAAATACTTATTTAGCATCCTGATTAGTGATTGAATTAGTGCATCTTAACTTTACCAAAGCAACTTTATGAACGAGAATTTTAACAGGCACGTTATTGTTACAACATTACTAGAAAATTGGTGTCACAATCATCTAATTAAATCTACCCAACTACTCTAACATCGCCGGATATATTGCGCTACAATGTAATTGGTCAATAAGTTAACAACTTTTAAATGATGACGATAAAGTGGTTAATACATAAAATACATACTGTATAGTCTAACCTTAAGTTTTAGATTCGCCTGGCTCAAAATTTCGGTACAGAAACAAACAAACTCGCCTGGCAGCGTAGGGAAGGTCGCAAAGGCTAACGGCTGCAGGTGCAGAAGACGCCTGCCAAGGAATCCCTCGCGGGACACAATATACGGCCCAACAGGACGGTTGCATGAAGACGGCGACCAAGGCACGCTCTCGCTGTATTTATCTCACTATAGAAGTGGCAAATCGCCTACAAGGCACACTCAAGAGCGTCGGTCAACAACCGGGAGCATCAAACAAGACATGCAACTGTCACCCTCGACGGCCCGTAAAGAAGTCGTGGAACAATTAACAATTACAACAACACGGCGGCCTGCCCTCGTACGAAGCGCAGGTACGACAAACTTGCCTTATAACGACTGTACTGTCTCGCGGCCGGAGACGGACTCCCAAATCGAAGCCAAACTAAATTCCAGACAGATGCGCTTGCCTTGCGACGTGCAGATGTGACCAATCAGAAGGCAATAAGCTTCGCATAACAACGGCGAGCGAGGCAGCCTGAATATGAAAGAATGCAATGGAACGAATGCCTCTCTGTCGCACTCGCAGGGCCTCGTTCTAATTTTACTGCAGAAAAACACTCCAACAGCCAGCTGAGACTGTGACGGCGTAGAGCCCCGCGCAGAGTGAAGTTACGTGCGTGACAACTTTAGAATTTGGGATGCAAAATAGCTGAAGGCTTATACGGTGAAATATGACTGTAGCGGAACCTATATACAGGTGAAATCGTAAACGTGGTACTGAAACTCTTCGAAATGGTTACGTAGCTATAGGAATTAAACAAAAATAAAATGGCCTGACAAACTGACGTATAATTTTAAAGTACTTGAACTTTAATATTTTACTTTAAAGTATTTGTTCAAAAGTTTTTTTATCTAGGTTCTTACAAATGGCAAAGCTTTCAAAATAATTTAGTTGCTTTGTTGAAGTT
Organism: Agriotes lineatus; assembly: GCA_940337035.1. Taxonomy (NCBI): domain Eukaryota; kingdom Metazoa; phylum Arthropoda; class Insecta; order Coleoptera; family Elateridae; genus Agriotes; species Agriotes lineatus. The sequence continues at coordinate 9,438,467 of OW679197.1, forward strand.
AACGCCTTTACAATTTTTAGGTCATCCTCTTTTATACTATGGCCCGTTTTGTAAATATATTGGGCAATACTCGATTTTTCGAATTTGTTGAATCTATGTATTGTTTGAGGCTTTCGCGGTTACTCGAATTATTCTCCTTAGCATAGAATTTCGGCTTAGACCGCGTAGTATTTGTATATGAACACCCAGCATTTTCTGGCTTAATGTGCCTTGCACCTTCTGAAGTCGAGCAAAAACCCGCGGGTTTTTGCTCGACTTCAGAAGGTGCAAGGCACATTAAGCCAGAAAATGCTGGGTGTTCATATACAAATACTACGCGGTCTAAGCCGAAATTCTATGCTAAGGAGAATAATTGTTGAATCTAAACTGAGCTAAATGCTGTTGAAACCTAGTACCAAAATTACGACGTGTTTTCCCAATATATTTAGAATCACAATGGGAACATATAATTTCGTAAATTCCAGATCTCTCTAAAGTCCTCAATTTATCTTTTGGATTTCCCAACAAATTGCTAATATTGTTGTTTCAACCATTTACAACTTTATGGCCCGATTCTTTAAAATGTTTTGCTAGGCCGTTTGTAGCCGAGTGAAGCGGAATTTTGATGTACTTGAGTCCTTCACTTCTAAGACTGACGAGAGTTGTGGAATTTCGAACGTGCAATTTGGTTTTTGGTTTCCTAATCAAATTGTCGACAATTTTAGAAGAGAAACCATTGTACATAGCGATGCTTTTTATGGTCTGAAGTTCAGTGGTATATCGATCTGTGTTTAAAGGAAAGGTTAACGGTCTATTGACTAAGAAATTTAGCGCAGTCATTTTGTGTTGAAAACAATGATTTGAATCAGCTAAAATGAATCTGTTTACATTGGTTTCTTTTCTATAAACATCAAATTCGAACTAATTTTTATTTCTTATTTTTAAGGTATCTAGATGGCAGTTATCCTTCGTTTTCCATTTCATATTTTATTTTTTATTTTACTTTGATACTCAGCCAACGGCCGTTAGGCCAATTGTAGGCGTCGCGTCGCTGTGAATTTTATACTAGGAAATTTGGAATTTAACTGATTCAAAAATTATCAATACTACATTTAGATAAATCAAAAACAGCAAAAATGTCGTCCACATACCTAAACCAAATCCTTGGGAAATACTCTGTGTTATTCTTAAATTCAGTTTCGAATTATGACATAAAAAGGTTGCAACGAAAGGGGAAAAGCTGTTTCCCATTGCTGTTCCTTCGTGCTGTTCATAGAATTTTCCATCTATTTGAAAGCAGTACTGGGACATGCAATGTGTAGTTAATCTAACTAACTCCTCCATCTTGTTTGAATCCAAATTATTATACGTAAGTAATTCCCACAGAAATGTCATAGTTTGTGGGACTGGTACGCTTCGAAACAAAGAACATACGTCAAATGAAACTAGAATCTCGCTTTCACCAAGTTCCAAATCTTTAATTTTATCTATTAACTCTAACGAGTTTTCGACCGAAAAATTATTTTGAAGGTTTGGTAAGATTCTAAATTCATTTGTTAACCACTTAGATAGGAGGTAAGTCGGAGAGTTAATACCAGAAATAATAGGTCTCACCGTTTTGCCTGGCTTATGATCTTAGGTAAACAATACATTTTTGGCATTTCTGGATTAGGAGTCAGCTTATATCTAAGGGCTGGAGTAATAAGTGTGGGACAGGACTTCATCACATCCTGTGTTTTAACAATCATGTTTCTTAGGGGAGACTTTTTTAATGCAAAATCAGTAACGGTAAAACCTCCAAAAATTCAAAATAAACATTTAACTTTACAGATAAATATGGAGCTGCCAGAGCCTATTTTTCAAAATTACTCTTTCATAGAGACCTAACAAATTCAGGCAACATCACATTACATAGAACGCGAGAAATTTAAGTTAAACGCATGACCCGTTCAAGCTCTCCAGATTATGCTAACCGTATGGAATTTTGCAGATGGGTTCTTCAAAATCCCAATCTAGTTAATAAAATGCTATGCACAGACGAAGCAGCATTCACAAGGAATGGTTTAATGAATAAAAGAAATAGTTACGTTTGGGGCTTGGAAAATCCATATGAAACCACAGAGCTGAATTTTCAACGTCGGTTTTCTGTGAATATCTAGTGTGGAGTTATTAAAACCAGCTCATTGGCCCCTTCTTCTTTGAGAATGCTTTAACCGCTGATATATATTTAAAAATTTTCTAGAACAGCATTTGAGAGATGTATTAGCAGACGTACCTCTGGTAATCAGACAAGTGATGTGATACCAGCATGATGGAGTTTCTACCCATTTCCCTATTCATGTAAGACAATTTTTAAATGAACAGGTTGAAAGTCGGGCAATTGGTAGAGAAGAAGAGCACAACAAAAAACAAAAAATAAAGTTTTGATATTTAGCAGTGATGTTTATCTAGCTCTACTGTTGAATGTGTAAGAAGTCCTGAAGAATTAAGTATGAGAAATCGCCGCCATCTAGAAATAAATATGAATTTTTTACATGTTTCGCAAATTTTATAAAAATAACAGCAATAACAAATTAAAGATTGTTAAATTTCCTATAAAAAATGTTTTATCCGATTTTGTCCGAAATGTCATAGTTTTTGAGTAATTGATTGCCAAACATCGTGCATCGTGACTAATAGCTCTAGTAACGTCCATCTATGCGCGCATTAATACGTTTGCTTAACATTTAAATATTAGCATCTTTTTTATGGTCGCGAGGGAGGAGGTACTGAAATACTTGGATCTAATTAATTTTTGTGGTATAGTTTTTGCCACTGCTGGGAAACACGTGGATTTTCTGGAAATTCGCAAAGAAAAAAACCTAAAAAACCTTCATATTGGTTTTCAAATCATCTTCCCTCTCCAACTGACAAGAACATGTCACTAACAACTACAAACTTTTACAAAGCTATTGAAGTTGGAAAAAAGCAATGTAAAAGATGGTCGGAAATAATTTTCTTGCAGTAAAATTGTCGCGAAAAGACAAAGCTCTACCTCTAGCTACTGTAAATTATTCACTGTTGTGGAGTTTATGGGGACATTGCACCGATTGATCTCCTACTTCTTATTCAAGGAATATGAATTTACAAACAAATAAACGAAGATCTTGCACTTATAATATGATTTGGTTCCATTTCCATTACCTTTCTTGAACGAATCTGGTATGTGAGGGACCAAGCCTCGTTATGCATTTTCTTAGCGTCAAGTGATATTATAATCTTGGAGACCTGCGTTAATTGTCGACGGTAGATTACTTTTACATCGGGTTATGCGGATAAAAAATAAGACTTTCCGTTTCCAGTATCTGTATGGGTTATGTAAATTATATTAGGGAGCATTACGGGTAAAACTGCAAAGTGATTTTAGATTATTACTCCAATGTCAGAAAAAGCACGGAAAAATAAAGCAAAATCTCCAATGTTTAGTTAACATCCGTAGATATAAATTTTGAAGCAAGCATGAATCTTACTGTAAGAGATCATTTTTTATTAAACGAAAAACGCAGTTTAATTACCATGCTCTCGGTCAAGTTAAAGGATCATTTGCATTTCGATAAAGCTTATATGACGCAGATTGTTTCATTGTTAACACCGCAATTGAAGTTTCATTTGACCAAACATCTATTTTATTTTTTCATGAAATCAGCAAGGAAAATTAAGCCAGATATTTCTTCCCTACCAGAAATAAAGAGTGTAACCAAATGGTATTCTTTTCGAGTATACCACCAGTTTAAAAGGGACAGGGTAATGAACTATTCCACGAGCTTTGGGGTTGGAAAAGTCTCCAAACATATTTTTCCCCAGTTATAACAATGGCCCCAGAAGCTTTATTAAACATTATATTTTGCTAATACACTGGTTGAAAAAAGTTAGGGTTTAATTATGTATAAATAAAGCACATATTATAATGTGGCGAGCAAGTTCTTTATACAAGCGTTTTATTTCATATCCCTAACTTTTTCCCACCACTTTATACACCTGTTTGTGTAGGTATGTGTGGGTGTAGAAAAGCGGCGATTATTTGTACAAGAGTTTGCAAAAAAAGTTATCTTCGATGTCTATTCTTAACGAAGTTACGGGCTGGCTATCGATTTTCAATCATGCTGTATATAAATAAATTAATCAAGAAATATGGTATGCTGCAATGGCTACAACGGTATCAATATATTGTAATGAATATGAGCGCTTCTTATAATTATTATAATATTATATTAAAATCTGTATTTTTGTAGCCACTTAAAAATTGCTTATATAAATATTAGTGTGAAATTTAATTGAATAATTAAGTACTCTGCCCTTTAATGTAATAGTTAAATTTTGACGTACTGGCTCAGAAACACCCGTCCTACCTTGATAATTTCGCAATGACCTAAACGAATGCCGCTGGGCTTTGTAGATAAAACCAAGCACTGCAGCAAAGTCCACACTCGGTACGCCTGTTGTCCCTTGATGGCTTCACAGACGAACTCAGCCAATGGTTCGCGGTTGCACTCAATTACAAACCACTTAATTATATATATGGTTTGTGTGTTAATTTATACCAATTGATATTACTTTCTCAATGAAACCTCTATTCATATTGATTACTAGTGTGTTATTTGATTTATACCTGAAAACCAGCTCTCAGTAACTATAATTTTTACTGATTGGAGTTTTTGTTTTTCGACTTGTTATTAATTAATTGATTAATATTACCTAGCTACTAACATATTATATTTTTATATCCACTTGCCTCTATATTCCATTTTATTTTGTAAAATCACAATTTGGCAGCTCCTCATATTTTAATGATTCTTTTCAGTTCACGTTTTTAACCCTGCTTGGAGGTACCTTGTGTCTAATTTCTTATATTCAATTACACATTCTTTATGTCATTCATGTGCAACTTTCTTTGCAATTATCGGCATGCTTTATGTGATCATCCTTACTTTCTTTTAAAGAACTTGTAATTCAACACGAATTGTAACAAGCAGTCACATTATTAAGCATTACTTTTAATGTAAATTTACAATAAACAGCAGCTTAATTATCTTACGTTAGCATATTAAATATGACATTCTCTTGCATTGATTTAAAAACAACCTCGTAACATTTATACTCAGTTACTAGTCTCTCAAATGCTACCTGCTCCGAATTTAAGCCAATCATGTTCACCAAAAACCCATTCTCTCTCGATATACCATTCATTGTTTTATTAAACACGTTTTCTCATTTAATCTAATATTAAGATTTTTAACGATTAAACCGTAACCAATTCTGTCATAATTGTTATTTAATTATTTTTAAAACATAACTGATGGATAAACAGAACCGTTTGCGAGCACAATTTAATAGGAATACATTCAAACTATTACATCGTATTCACTGCCCCTGCGTAACGCTTGTATTTAATTTATTAATAAACTACTGAATAGCTTTTCTCTAGAGAACTAAATTATCTTTATTTATGGTTATAGGTAGTTTTGATAGTGTTAATAGTTTAAGAGTTATAACCAAAAATTTATAGAAATTTACACTTTTTTCAAGATGAATGCGGTTCCTCATTCAAAATTTTTTAAATTATGGGTAATTTCTTATGCCAACTTATAGTGACCTAATCTTGATGTGCAGCAAATGTTAGTAGGTTTAATTTTTAATAACTACATTTGCTCTAAGTTATTGATGCTTCGTCTAGGTGATTTAACGTAAGTAAACAACACCACTTTAACAAAACACACGCAAAGAACGCCACTAAACAATTTTCTGAATTTTAGGAGAAATTACTTCTAACCTTGGGATGCTGTTCTACGAAAGGATGTTTAGGCCTGTTTCGGCCCACCAGCAACTTCCTCGATGTTTGGGCCCCTTTCTTACTGTTAGCCTGCCTTGCGGGCCTCCTGAAGCTTGCCAAATCGACAACTGTTTGATGATCTTTGCTCCCGGTCTATGGCTCCGATGTCTGCTTTTGGCTCACAGTTAGGGCGCAGCTGCGATGCAGGAAGATTGCTGCCGTCCATGGGCTTCTATAGTCTCCGCTTCTTATATTCGACCTTCAACTAATTACCGGAAAAAGCACCCAGCACCACATGCTCACACCTAGACACCCTTAACACCTGCAGCCTGTTCACAACACTGCAATAACTCGTAACACCTCGTTTTCTATTTCTGCTTGGACCAAACACATGCCAACTTTGTTGTTTCTTCTTTTTGTTATTTTATTTGAAATTAGGCTAATACTATTTTATTTAAATTATGATATTTAAATTTTAATATAATATTTGTAACGTTGGATTATTTTAATGCTTTGGGAAGATCTTAGGCTTCTCGTGTCTATAGCTCGAAAGCTTTTCATTTTACAAAAAATATCCTTAGTAGTCGATGCCCTGTAAATATTTGTAGTAGCAATACTAATAATAATAATGCCTATGACATTTTATGTTGAGAATTTTATAGTGAATATTTATCAGATAACTCACTTGAAGAATAATCCACTGTCTACAACGTACCCACCATTTACTTGATCGGTTATAGAAGTAAATAACTCATAAAAATGATTTTTAGGGTCGGCAGGAAAGTCATTATCACATATTTTAAGTTTGCAATATAATAATCAAAAGTGCATCACTTGATTTTTCCTTTGAAGCTTAACATTCTGAAGTTCCCGCAATTATCCTTCTTCTTGAAAACTTTCCGTTCTCGTACGCTTTGTAACAATCAATTTTTTCATCTCCCTGTACTTCAGTACTTATGGACATAACAGCCTCCAACAGGGCAGGGATTGTTGGACAAAACCGTACACGAATTGTTGAAAATCTTGGTGCGATTCTAGCATCGATATGTTTAGTTGCTGTAGCGAATGACATGTAGCATCGTGAAAATCCATTTTTGTCATAGCACTGTTCGAAATACGTCTAGTGCTCTTCATTAATCTCATAAGTGTTTGTTCTATCGTCATATCTGTCCACATACCAAAATTTTGCAGAGCATCTATTCGTGATGATGTTGTTTGTCACAAATCGTTCATATTTCAATAGTTAGTTTAGACTTAATATCGAATATATTCTGTAAATAGAAATTGAAGGATGTTGCATAGAAAAAGTGGCCGTTGGCGTGAAAATCAGGCAACATATTTTGCACACATTGTAGATACAAGTTTTAACCTCTAATTCTTTAAGTTTGTAGGAATTGATTTATTAAGATATGATAAGAAATGATTAAATATATGGGAGAGACGGCCAGAAAAGAACTCTGCAAATTATTAAACGAAATAATAAAAAGGAAAGAAATAGCGAAAGACTGGAACACAGATATAATTATGCCAATGTTTAAAAAAGGAGATGTAAAAAACTGTTCAAACTATAGAGGAATTACATTATCAAGTATACCGAGTAAAGTCTTCACTAGAATAATAGAGCAAAGATTAAGGGAAAAACTAGAGACAACCATAGAAGAATCACAATAGGGATTTAGGAAAGGAAGGAGTACTCAGGACCCGATATTTATATTGAGGCAAATAGGAGAAAAGCTACTAAGACAAGGAAAAGAAATCTACTTATGCTTTATAGACTTAAAGAAAGCTTTTGACAGGATAAGAAGAAATGACATTTGGATATCTATGAGGCAAAGGGGAATCGGAACAAACATGATAAAAATCATCCAGGCACTATATAAAAATAACAGAAATATAATAAGAACGCACAATCAAGAGTCCACAGAATTCGAGACAAAAACAGGATTGAAGCAAGGATGCGTATTAAGCCCATTACTTTTCTCTATAGTCATAGACGATGCCATGAAAAATGCAGAGAAAAATGCAATAACCTGACAATAGGCAAATGGAAAATGAAAAATGTGTCACTACGAGAATTATTATTTGCTGACGACATGGTTTTGGTAGCAGAAACGGAAGCCAAACTACAACAAAACCTAGAAATATACCAAAAAGAGCTGAGAAAAATAAACATGAAAATAAACACCGAAAAAAGCAAAATTATGATAATATCCGCTAAAGAAAGGAAACATAGAATTACTACACAAGGACAAGCAATGGAACAAGTTACGAACTACAATTACCTAGGCACAACAATAGAAGATTTTGGGAAAATCGATAAGGAGATAAACCAAAGAATAGGAAAAGCGGGAAGAATGTTTAACGCCCTAAGAACCACGTTCCTGGGAAAGAAAGAGATTCCGAAGGAAATAAAAACACAAGTCTACCAGAAAGTTGTCAGACCATCTATAGTATATGGCAGTGAATCCTGGACGTTATCAAAAAATAACATTAGCAAAATCGTGGTTACTGAAATGAGATTTCTCAGAAGAATAAAAGATATCCCAAGAAGAGACAGAGTAAGAAACCAGACACCGATAGGAACAGTTATTGGCGAAAGACAACTGAGTTGGCTAGGCCACATACATAGGATGAAGGAAGAAAGACAAATAAGGGAAGTGTACGAAACAAGAGCGCAGGGAAAGAATAAAATAGGACGCCCACGACTAAGATGGGAAGATCAAGTGCGTTAAGAAGCGGAAAAACGAAGAATTCCGTGGATGGAGACCAGAAGATGGGCACAGGATAGAAAGTTTTGGAAGAGGAAGATACGTGAAATGTCATAGAAAATGGATACATTGTAATATTTAAATTGTATTACATTTTTCAGTCCAACACCTAACGGTACATTGGACTTATTGATTATAATAATTATAATAATAATAATTTATTAGGATCACCATATAAAAATATTGGATCCATAATTTATCTGTCGCTTCGTTTTTATGGAGTCGATTAATTTACATACAATAGTTTTAATAGCTTCTGTGTGACTTTTCTTTAAAAAGGATGTTTTTTTTACTTCTGAGTGTTCTCTATTGACAATACACAGTTTAAACTTGGTGGAAATCCGAAATTTCTCGTGGCTATAGCCCACAACCGCTTCATTTTATGAAAAATATGCTAGAGCATTTTTTGTAGAAAATATTATCATAAATAATATTTCTAATACCTCACTTTGCCATAAAATTAACGGTTAAAGAGATATCCCCGAATAATCTCATTTCGGCGTCCTATTTCCAATATGGCTTCGAACGCAGACCTTATCTGAAGTGGAAAGCTTAATATGTCGACTTCAGACTTGAAATAGAGCGAATAAAATGATTTGCAGATTTCTTGGAATTATTTCTGAATTCAAATGGATAGCGACTAGTCTAATAATGAAAAACAATAACATACAGAGATTCAACTTCTTGTGTGCGTTCAGAACGTAGTGTTTTGCGCTTTTTTATTCGACATGTATTAAAAATAACTAACTGAATAAAATTCCTTAAAGATTACTAGAAGTTTTCTGAAGCTTTTCTGCACAGTGATTGAGAATTTAACCAATGTAACAAAAATTCTAAAGCAAGTAAAAGTTTATTGTTTAACTTTATTTATATGTACTTATTATATATTACTAGTTTTAGAAATCACTTGAAATTATACAAGTTTGATTGATACAAATTCGCTCGGAATTTGCTTAAAATCCAATATACATTTTCTTGCAAACTTGTTATAAGTAAATTCTGCTAAAAATAGCTAGAAGCTCAATGGAAATTTGCAGCAAAGTAAACGCAGTAATAGTGTTGAAAATTTCTTTCAACTGTCCTACACATTTTTTATACTATTGTAAACTTACAAAAGATACTGCAATCTTGTTATACACTAGTAGAAAGGGGACCGCTATCCCCTCCACTTTTTATTTGATTCGCGGATTCGCGGTTTAATTCGCGGATTTATTCGCGGATTTCGCGGTTTTAATTTCGCGGTTTGATCTAATTAATTTCGCGGTTTGATCTAATTAATTTTGCTGTTTGATCTAATTAATTTCGCGGTTTGATCTAATTAATTTTCACATGTGCTACTGATTAAATTACGCATTAGCTTCCGATTAAATTACGCGTCGGACTTCGGCGGCCATCTTGGTTTTCTGGCGCGAATATTTGAATTTAAATTTTTCTTCTAAGTTCAATTTTTGAATTTTAAACTTCCCGGGATGTCTGCCATCTTGGTTTTCTGCGCGCGCACTTCTCACAGGTGTCGTTTTTAATTTTGAATTTTCGCGGAAATATTTGAATTTCAAACTGCTAAATCTATCTCGCTCTTCTGCCCCCTTGGTTGTCTCTCTCATGCACGGAGGCCATTTTAATTTCGCGCGAATATTTGAATTTTGGTAGATTTATCTCTCTCTCTCTTCTGCTCTGGTTGTCTCTCTCTCTCTCTCTCTTGCAGTCACAGGATGGATGTTTAATTTAAAAAAATCTCTGGCGGACTTGGATTTGAACCCTTTACGTTTGCATACACATTGGGCCTACATCGATCGATGCCGCTAGACCACGGAGCGCTACGGGATTTAAAGGGTTTGAACAAAACGTCATTTCAAAGCTCAGGCGTCACGCTGCCCGAATTTAAAACAATCTATTTTTTGAGAAATATGATTTATAAGAATTGGAATGTATAGCTTATTGTGTTTAAAGGTAGATACATTTTAAAAAAAATTAGATTTGTAACAGCTTATTAATTATTTTATAATTTGTGCCTGCTATATGGCTGGATTAACGAGATCCTCATTGTTCCTACCTACTATAGGAAATTTCCGTCTAAGTTCCCTTTTTAAAACAGGTCGGTGCCTGTGTTTTGTTTGGTTTTAAAGGTTTGAACATTGTACCACTTAGCTGTTCTGACATTGCACTTCCATATTCATATTATAAATAAATTTTAAATGTTATTTTCGACTGAGTTTTAGCCGCTTATAAATTACAACAGCTAGTTTAAAAATTAAATGGGCGATAAGAGCTAAAGGCAGATCGTAATATAAAACGAGTTACAAATTTTATTTTAGTATATTCCTGAAATACTGATAATACGTATTGCTTGAATAAGAAAGAGATAAACATAAAATGCGTAATTATTCGCAATGGAATTTGCTATGATATCACCGACTCTGCAGAACTTACTATTTCGTCATCCTCAAATAGCCTAACAGATCGTTGCCTGTCGGTCACAATTATATATATCAGCAATAAGATAACATGAACAAGAAGATATACGTAAAGAAAGAGATAAACATAGTAGCAAGTATTGGAGAAGGCTTGACTAATTTTAATTATGACATTTGTCAACTAAACATGCCTACTAATATAATTTTTTGTATGGCTATCTTTTTCTTACTCATATAGGTAAGAAAGGGTGGTGCGTTGCTTTCAGCTACCGTGTTCCGAAGATATCCGAGTCTTATTGTATAAGAATGGTTGTCCCCCATAAATTTGAATAAAAACAGACAATTTCGTTGAAAAAAAATAGCTTTTCAATATCGTTTGCAAATAAGACAAGGGATACTTGTAAAAATATAAGTCAATCCATTTTTTCTTGTAAAAAATTTACGAAAAGACGTATGTGTTGGCGACAAATTAAAATAAATTTGAATAAAAGCACGCAAAATTACGAAAATACGTAGAAAATTTATAAAAATCGGCATCTTGTCACATTAAATTCTGCAAAAACGACAAAAAACAATATTTTATTAACTTTCATTGAAAAAATAGTAAAATTTTACGAAAATACGTCTGTGTTGACGACCAATGAAAATAAATTTGAATAAAAATACGCAAAAATTACGAAAAGACGTATGTGTTGATCCCCAAAGTAACAAAAATTTGAATAAAAACGCACAATTTCGTTGAAAATCTTTACAAAGCGACTTTATAGTACCGAAAAAATGATGTAAAAAAGTTTTAAGAGTTATTTCTAAGCATAATTTTGCAAACGTTTAACAAATAAACCGTAATTGTTTAAAGTACATCACACAATTATGAAATCGTAGTTCAATTTATATGAATTTTCGATACTTTATATGTGAAAAATAGCTTCAATTACTAATATTTGAATAAAAACATGCAATTTCCAAACCATTTCGTTTAAAATTTTAGAAAATCGACAGCATCTCCCATGAAAATTTATAAAAATCGGCATCTTGTCACATTAAATTTTGCAAAAACGACAAAAAACAATATTTTTATACAACTTTCATTGAAAAATAGTAAAATTTTACGAAAATACGTCTGTGTTGACGACAAATGAAAATAAATTTGAATAGAAACACGCAAAAATTACGAAAAGACGTATGTGTTGACCCCCAAAGTAACAAACATTTGAATAAAATCACGCAATCATACAGCATCTCACATAAATTTTCACAAAAATCGACATCATGTCACATAAATTATACAAAAACTGTCATCATGTCACTTGAAATTATACAAAAAACGACATTTTTACTAAACACACGACGAAAATTGAACAAAAATCACACAATTACACGCCATCTCACATAAATTTTTACAAAAATCGACATCATGTTACATAAACTATGCATAATTTTGCAAATGTTTTACACTTTTTATAAAATGCATCACTCAAAATTAAAAGAAATAGCAATTTCGTTGAAAAAATCTTTTACCACAAGCATTTCGATAAACAAAATTCAAAAATTCTTGTACTTTTGATGGAAATAATGTATGTTGATCACAAATTAACATAAACTTGAATAAAACACACAATTTCGTTGAAAAATTTGCAAATGTTTTACACTTTTCTATAAAATGTATCCCCCAAAATTAAAAGAAATCACAATTTTTTAAATTATATCACGCCATTATGAAATCGTAGATTGATTTTTTGAAATTTTACACTTTGTAACTGTAAAATAACTGCAAATACTAATATTTTAGCTTTAGACTTTGTAATTATTGCAGATTCGAGAAAAAAACAAAAGCAGAGTAGAAATAAAAAACACAAACACTTTGTAATAAACAAATATATTGTTCTTATTTCGTATAATACTTAATAATATAAATATAAATGTACAGCAGAATGTCTTATTTTCTAAAAATTCGCTAGCAATTTACAAAACTGTAGTTTGAGGTGCACGACATTTCAAATTAAAAAGGCTGCAAGTAATAAAATCAGAATTTCATTGTGTAATTTTAAAGTTTAAGATGCACCCAATCTAGAATTCCCTTCGTTTTTGGTGTTGATGACATCTGCCTTAGAGGCGTTTTTCTAACGGCCCTTTTTTGGAGGCGTTTCCTTATCGGCGTTCTTCTGACTGAACCTTTTTGATGTGGACTTGGATGAGTAGCTGGTGTTTTTAATTTATATTATAAATCGGACTCGCAGTTATCAGTTTCCATTTCGGTTTTTCCTGTAGTACCAGTCGGGGTTGGCTTCTTTTGCTGTTTAGGTTTAGCTAGCAGCACATTAGCAACGTTAAGGTCTTTGATGTAATCAGCAAACTGTAGGCGTCCGGGTGGATTAATAGTTTTTCGAGGCCGCAGAGTGTCGTGAATTAAATCGACTATGTTAGACGCCGGTAAAATTTCACCCTTTATAGTAACGGTACCCTTGTGATCCCAGCTCACATCGCTTGAGGTACTCAAAATGCGTAGGAAAACTTCAGCTTTTTTCTTAAAAGTTTTGGGAAGTGTAGATAAAATAACGGCATTTGATAGACTGTCACTGGTTGTTTCAATAGATATTTTGATTGGCTGCCGCGCCTGGTTTGTGAAATGAAGGAATCGTTGTAAAACCTGATTGTACTGGATCCATTTATCGTGATCAGTTAATTTGGACTTTAAAACTTTTTGCATTTCGTCATCAAGCTGTGATAATATATTTTTCTCCGCATCATCGCCAGACTTAAGACGTTGGACAAATTCCGGCGATACAATCAACATCTTCCGCTCTTTGTCCATTTTAGTCGAAAAGGAGCTCAGTCGTTTGTTCTGGTAGAGCCGTCGTGAATAAACTAGCTTAAAATCAAGACTTTCATAATAAATATATAAAAAATATGCCAGGTACGGGAATCGAACCCGTATTCTCTCTCGAGATCAGAACTTGAATCTGACGCCTTAACCATTCGGCCAACCTGACTCCTTATATAAACGAGCACTCTCTGCCTAATTAAGAAAACATATAGTTTAAAAAGCCTTCTACATGCAATTTCATACAATATTTCATATAAATTAAGCCATGTACAAATTTCTAAATCGGTTTTGATATATATTTTCTCGAAAGACATGACCCTCAGCTGCCGTTTTATTATTTGTCGAGATGCGTCATCGTTGAATTTACAAGAGCCAACCTGTCTGCTGTGTGACGTATGCAATGTCTCCATCCCTTTTTATTTTAAAATTCTATAAAACCAGAGGCCCGACTGCTGCCGCACTAACACGTTTTAAACCATTGTACTCTGTTACCTGATGCGGCAGCAGTTTGGACCTCTGATTTTATAGAATTTTAAAATAAAAAGGTATGGAAACACTGCGTGCGTCACATCGCAGACAGAATGGCACTTGTAAAATTCAGCGATGACGCATCACGACAAATAATAAAACGGCAGCTGAGGGTCAAGTCTTTCGAGAAAATATATATCAAAACCGATTTAGAAATTTGTACATGGCTTAATTTATATGAAATATTGTATGAAATTGCATGTAGAAGGCTTTTTAAACTATATGTTTTTTTAATTAGGCAGAGAGTGCTCGTTTATATAGGGAGTCAGGTTGGCCGAATGGTTAAGGCGTCAGATTCAAGTTCTGATCTCGAGAGAGAATACGGGTTCGATTCCCGTACCTGGCATATTTTTTATATATTTATTATGAAAGTCTTGATTTTAAGCTAGTTTATTCACGACGGCTCTACCAGAACAAACGACTGAGCTCCTTTTCGACTAAAATGGACAAAGAGCGGAAGATGTTGATTGTATCGCCGGAATTTGTCCAACGTGTTAAGTCTGGCGATGATGCGGAGAAAAATATATTATCACAGCTTGATGACGAAATGCAAAAAGTTTTAAAGTCCAAATTAACTGATCACGATAAATGGATCCAGTACAATCAGGTTTTACAACGATTCCTTCATTTCACAAACCAGGGGCGGCAGCCAATCAAAATACCTATTAAAACAACCAGTGACAGCCTATCAAATGCCGTTATTTTATCTACACTTCCCAAAACTTTTAAGAAAAAAGCTGAAGTTTTCCTACGCATTTTGAGTACCTCAAGCGATGTGAGCTGGGATCACAAGGGTACCGTTACTATAAAGGGTGAAATTTTACCGGCGTCTAACATAGTCGATTTAATTCACGACACTCTGCGGCCTCGAAAAACTATTAATCCACCCGGACGCCTACAGTTTGCTGATTACATCAAAGACCTTAACGTTGCTAATGTGCTGCTAGCTAAACCTAAACAGCAAAAGAAGCCAACCCCGACTGGTACTACAGGAAAAACCGAAATGGAAACTGATAACTGCGAGTCCGATTTATAATATAAATTAAAAACACCAGCTACTCATCCAAGTCCACATCAAAAAGGTTCAGTCAGAAGAACGCCGATAAGGAAACGCCTCCAAAAAAGGGCCGTTAGAAAAACGCCTCTAAGGCAGATGTCATCAACACCAAAAACGAAGGGAATTCTAGATTGGGTGCATCTTAAACTTTAAAATTACACAATGAAATTCTGATTTTATTACTTGCAGCCTTTTTAATTTGAAATGTCGTGCACCTCAAACTACAGTTTTGTAAATTGCTAGCGAATTTTTAGAAAATAAGACATTCTGCTGTACATTTATAGTTATATTATTAAGTATTATACGAAATAAGAACAATATATGTGTTTATTACAAAGTGTTTGTGTTTTTTAATTCTACTCTGCTTTTGTTTTTTTCTCGAATCTGCAATAATTACAAAGTCTAAAGCTAAAATATTAGTATTTGCAGTTATTTCACAGTTACAAAGTGTAAAATTTCAAAAAATCAATCTACGATTTCATAATGGTGTGATATAATTTAAAAAATTGTGATTTCTTTTAATTTTGGGGGATACATTTTATAGAAAAGTGTAAAACATTTGCAAATTTTTCAACGAAATTGTGTGTTTTATTCAAGTTTATGTTAATTTGTGATCAACATACATATATTTCCATCAAAAGTACAAGAATTTTTGAATTTTGTTTATCGAAATGTTTGTGGTAAAATATTTTTTCAACGAAATTGCTATTTCTTTTAATTTTGAGTGATGGATTTTATAAAAAGTGTAAAACATTTGCAAAATTATGCATAGTTTATGTAACATGATGTGGATGTTTGTAAAAATTTATGTGAGATGGCGTGTAATTGTGTGATTTTTGTTCAATTTTCGTCGTGTGTTTAGTAAAATGTCGTTTTTTGTATAATTTCAAGTAACATGATGACAGTTTTTGTATAATTTATATGACACGATGTCGATTTTTGTGAAAATTTATGTGAGATGCTGTATGACTGCGTGATTTTTGTTCAATTTTCATCGTGTGTTGAATAAAAATGTCGTTTTTTGTATAATTTCAAGTGATATGATGACAGTTTTTGTATAATTTATGTGACATGATGTCGATTTTTGTGAAAATTTATGTGAGATCCTGTATGATTGCGTGATTTTATTCAAATTTTTGTTACTTTGGGGGTCAACACATACGTCTTTTCGTAATTTTTGCGTGTTTCTATTCAAATTTATTTTCATTTGTTGTCAACACAGACGTATTTTCGTAAAATTTTACTATTTTTCAATGAAAGTTGTATAAAAATATTGTTTTTTGTCGTTTTTGCAGAATTTAATGTGACAAGATGCCGATTTTTATAAATTTTCATGGGAGATGCTGTCGATTTTCTAAAATTTTAAACGAAATGGTTTGGAAATTGCATGTTTTTATTCAAATATTAGTAATTGAAGCTATTTTTCACATACAAAGTATCGAAAATTCATATAAATTGAACTACGATTTCATAATTGTGTGATGTACTTTAAAAAATTACGGTTTATTTGTTAAACGTTTGCAAAATTATGCTTAGAAATAACTCTTAAAACTTTTTTACATCATTTTTTCGGTACTATAAAGTCGCTTTGTAAAGATTTTCAACGAAATTGTGCGTTTTTATTCAAATTTTTGTTACTTTGGGGATCAACACATACGTCTTTTCGTAATTTTTGCGTATTTTTATTCAAATTTATTTTCATTGGTCGTCAACACAGACGTATTTTCGTAAAATTTTACTATTTTTTCAATGAAAGTTAATAAAATATTGTTTTTTGTCGTTTTTGCAGAATTTAATGTGACAAGATGCCGATTTTTATAAATTTTCTACGTATTTTCGTAATTTTGCGTGCTTTTATTCAAATTTATTTTAATTTGTCGCCAACACATACGTCTTTTCGTAAATTTTTTACAAGAAAAAATGGATTGACTTATATTTTTACAAGTATCCCTTGTCTTATTTGCAAACGATATTGAAAAGCTATTTTTTTTCAACGAAATTGTCTGTTTTTATTCAAATTTATGGGGGACAACCATTCTTATACAATAAGACTCGGATATCTTCGGAACACGGTAGCTGAAAGCAACGCACCACCCTTTCTTACCTATATGAGTAAGAAAAAGATAGCCATACAAAAAATTATATTAGTAGGCATGTTTAGTTGACAAATGTCATAATTAAAATTAGTCAAGCCTTCTCCAATACTTGCTACTATGTTTATCTCTTTCTTTACGTATATCTTCTTGTTCATGTTATCTTATTGCTGATATATATAATTGTGACCGACAGGCAACGATCTGTTAGGCCATTTGAGGATGACAAAATAGAAAGTTCTGCAGAGTCGTTGATATCATAGCAAATTCCATTGCGAATAATTACGCATTTTATGTTTATCTCTTTCTTATTCAAGCAATACGTATTATCAGTATTTCAGGAATATACTAAAATAAAATTTGTAACTCGTTTTATATTACGATCTGCCTTTAGCTCTTATCGCCCATTTAATTTTTAAACTAGCTGTTGTAATTTATAAGCGGCTAAAACTCAGTCGAAAATAACATTTAAAATTTATTTATAATATGAATATGGAAGTGCAATGTCAGAACAGCTAAGTGGTACAATGTTCAAATCTTTAAAACCAAACAAAACACAGGCACCGACCTGTTTTAAAAAGGGAACTTAGACGTAAATTTCCTATAGTAGGTAGGGACAATGAGGATCTCGTTAATCCAGCCATATAGCAGGCACAAATTATAAAATAATTAATAAGCTGTTACAAATCTATTTTTTTTAAAATGTATCTACCTTTAAACACAATAAGCTATACATTCCAGTTCTTATAAATCATATTTCTCAAAAAATAGATTGTTTTAAATTCGGGCAGCGTGACGCCTGAGCTTTGAAATGACGTTTTGTTCAAACCCTTTAAATCCCGTAGCGCTCCGTGGTCTAGCGGCATCGATCGATGTGAGCCCAATGTGTATGCAAACGTAGAGGGTTCAAATCCAAGTCCGCCAGAGATTTTTTTAAATTAAACATCCATCCTGTGACTGCAAGAGAGAGAGAGAGACAACCAGAGCAGAAAAGAGAGAGAGATAAATCTACCAAAACAGGGACTTAAAAAAAAAATCTGAACAAATTTGAAATTCAAATATTCGCGCGAAATTAAAATGGCCTCCGTGCATGAGAGAGACAACCAAGGGGGCAGAAGAGCGAGATAGATTTAGCAGTTTGAAATTCAAATATTTCCGCGAAAATTCAAAATTAAAAACTACACCTGTGAGAAGTGCGCGCGCAGAAAACCAAGATGGCAGACATCCCGGGAAGTTTAAAATTCAAAAATTGAACTTAGAAGAAAAATTTAAATTCAGATATTCGCGCCAGAAAACCAAGATGGCCGCCGAAGTCCGACGCGTAATTTAATCGGAAGCTAATGCGTAATTTAATCAGTAGCACATGTGAAAATTAATTAGATCAAACCGCGAAATTAATTAGATCAAACAGCGAAATTAATTAGATCAAACCGCGAAATTAATTAGATCAAACCGCGAAATTAAAACCGCGAAATCCGCGAATAAATCCGCGAATTAAACCGCGAATCCGCGAATCAAATAAAAAGTGGAGGGGATAGCGGTCCCCTTTCTACTTACACTTTCTGAAAATCTTATGATAATTACAAACATTTTGTTTTAATTTTGCTTAAAGTTGTGGCAAATTTGCTATATAAAAAATTATTTATAAAGAGGTTACTAATATTATATACAAAATTACTGAAATCTTGGGAAATATTGGGTTCAAATTTGCTGACAATTTGCTAAACATTGATTTATTTTTATTGTCGACTTGCTAGAAAAATATTGTACAAGTGTAAAAACATTTTATTCCGAAGATGCTGAAAACGTACTACACATAAGTTTGTTAAAAGTTCGGTGAAAACTTGCTGAAAATTCACTAAGTAACCATTTTGTTGCAAATTTATTGAAAATTGTTAAAAGAAGGAAATGTAGACTAAAGTAAAACACAGTAACCGAGTTGAAAATGTCTTCCAAGTGTCCTGCATATTTTGTGAAATATTCTAAACTAAAAAAAAATACTGCAAACTTGTTACAGACTTTCTAAAAATCTTATGATAATTTACAGCAGCTGTGCAAAAATCTTGTATTAAACTTGCTTAAATTTATTGCAAATTTTCTGTACATTTTCTATAATTCTGTGCAAACACGTTGTTCCAAATATGATCACGATTTGTAGCAAATTTGGTAAGAATGCAAGAAAAAAATCATGTAAGTTTATAAAAAAAACTAAAACCTAATGTTTCGTAAATGTATAGGCAAATATATTGCAATTTTGATAAAAATATTATTGCTAACTTGCTATATATTGGTGCTGGAAGTATGTGAATAATTTTTTGCAAATATGTAAACAAATTTACTAGAATTAGATAAAAAATTACTGAAACTTTGCGAAATATTGGCTATTTGCTAAAGATTTGCTAAAATGTACTTATTTTTTACTGCAGAATTTCTAAGAAAGTTACTGTTATTTGTGAACACTCCTGTAACTGCCCTTAAATTTTATTGGAAGTTTGTTGAAAATTGGCTGCAAGCTCGTTGGCAATCACGAACATTTATTGGAAACCATTTGCAGAGTTTTCGAAATTGTTCTGTAAATGTGTTGAAAAAGCTACCTCATTATAACTAAAAAATTGCTTGCAGAGTCGGTGAAAAAATATTGTAAAATTGTATAAAAGTTATTACAAATTTGTTGAAAAATTACTACGAGTTTACTAAAAATCACTCTAAATCTCATAATTATTTTGTTGCAAACTAGCTAGAAACTCAATGGAAATTTACACCAAATTTACTAAAATATTTACTGGTACCTTACTAAAAATTCGTAGTAAACCTGTTGAATTTTCTGAATTTGTGTTGAAAACTTGCAGAAATAGTCTGTATATTTATTTTTAAAATGTTGCAGATTTAGTGGAAAATTGCTGTAATATACTTGCAAAATGCTACTTTGTTGCTTGTTAGTGGAGTAAAAAATGCCTAATTAATTTCATTCTGTATAAATGTATTCACGGTAAATAGAGTAGACAGCTTAAGACCTAATGAATGCGGGACGTGTAACAAAAAAGCCGAAATCGAGATCTTGAAATTATAATGATTAATATTATAACTATTACAGAAGAACAAGTTGTAAATTACCAAGAAAATTCAGTGATTGTAACGTAGATAATTTTAGTTATTTTAATTGGATACTTTACGTGTACCATTTAGTCACTTTGCAAGCTTGAGCGACTGTTATGGATATGCGAATTTTAATTTTAATCAAAAATACAGAAGGCCGTGACTCAGACTATGGAAATTTTATTAATTGTGGGACGTATTTTGTCAGATAATTTAAGAAAAATTTATTGACTAATGATGTCATGCTTCTTTTGTGCATTACATTTGAATAATTACTTAATAACCTTTTATGTAACCATATTATTTATTAAAAAGCGCAATAACAAGTAGTTAAAGGAATAACTTAGAAAAAGTCGGCGGAACAATACACTTTTTAGATGCATTAGTTGATTAATCCACTTATCCTTTTCATTCAGTGCGTACTCTGACGTGAGCGAGACTGCCCTGAATGGCACGGGGAAGCCCCCGGGGCTTTCATACCATTGTCACTTATTTATCTTTTTGCAATTTTACGCTTAGGCCTAATAGCATCGTCTAAGAACAGAATGAGAATGTCCTTGTAAATTATTTTTGTTAGAGAGTTCAGTAAACTTGCTAGTGTCTTGCGGATTTTCTACAAGTGGAATTCGTTTCGGTTTCGATTTTTTTGTGCTCGGTGCTCGGCCGATTGGAATTTCTTGTTTGTAAAGCCCCAGAGCAACTAGCTATTAATATGAGGATATTTCTGTACTATTGGGTGGTTATTGTCACAGGTAATAAATTTCTGTTCGCGCGCGAACGTCTGATGGCTTTTATAACCTTGGCAGAAATTACGATGCGAGATTTCTGTTTCTGATCTCGCCGGATGTGAAAAAGAAATTGGGGGCCACTTAATTCGGTCGAATTGTTTTGTTGCTTTTAGTATCTTGTTTATATTAAGAATAACCCACTAATTATGTCAAAAATTTATTTGTGTACAGGTTATAATATTAGGATACAAAATACGGAAGTGCTTTTCACAATAACATATTTATAGAATCAGATAAAAAAGAAGAAATGAGGTATACTGAAACAGGGACAAGTTTTAAAACGTAAAAGAAAATGAAGCTAGAATGCATTTATTCATTTGTTCGTTTTGTATTAATTCATTTTTTGTTCTTTAGTCTTTTTGCGTATTCGTTTGGGTGTTTACTCATTTGTCAGTTAGTCGGTTCGTTTATTCGTTTGCTTATAAATTAGAAGACAACCATATACTAAAAAATGAAAATTGTTGGGATTCTTTGGAAACAAATACGTCAAACGATGGCGTTGCATAAAATTTTTTTGAATTATTTTTTATATTTATTTCAGAATGCTATTTAAAAGTACTCATATCAATTTGCTCATTCTTTTATTGACTTGTTTTGTTTTTAATTTTTTCGTTTACGTTCATTTCTTTGTTTATTCGTTCTTTATTAATCTGCCTGTTTTCTTATTTTTTGATTGTTTTTATTCTCGTGTCTGTTAGTTTTTGTTTGCTTGTTTGTTTATTCAATTACCTGTTCTCTTGTTCGTTGGTAAAATGTATTTTTTATGATGTATGTGTTTGCTTGCTTCTAAGATTGTTCGTCTTATCTACTCGTTCCTTTGCCTTTCTGTTAATAATTGCTAGTTTGTTAGCTTTCCTGTTTCTCTTTTTGTTTTTTCTGAGTTTCTTAGTTTAATCGTATTTTAGCTAATCGATACTGTGTTTTTGTGTTTCATAATTGATATTTTGTTGGCTCGTCTTCTTGTTTTTGATTGCTCTTTCGTTTATCCATTCTTTTCTCGTTGTTCTTCTTCTTCTTCTGCATTAGCGCTTCAAGTCCATTTTTGGATATACGCCTCTTCAATAATCTTCCATCGTTCTCGATTCGATGCTACTTGCATCCAGTTTAGTCCAGACGTTAGTTTTACGTCGTCTACCTATCTCATGGGTGGTCTTCCTCTTAGTCGTTTAAACGCATATGGTCGCCACTGTAGGATTTTCCTATTCCATCTGTTTTCCTCTCCAGTGCTATATGCCCCGCATATTTCCATTTCAAAGATGCTGCTGTTCTTGCTTATGTCTATTACTTTTGTCCTCTCTCGAATATATTCGTTGGTTTTTCGGTTTCGTAAAGATAATCTCAACACGGCTTTCTCCATTGCACGCTGGGTTACTCTGAGCATATTTATATTTTTCATAGACATCACTCACTTGTCTGCGCCATAACTGGTAAGATGCATGAGTTAAACACTTTAACTTTTAGATGTGGAGGATTTTTTTTGTTTCGTAATATAAAACTTAATTTCCCAAACGCTGCACAAGATTGTCGTATCCTCCTTCTAATCGTTGATGTTTGATTTTCTCGTCCTATTGTAATACTTTGACCCAGGCAAGTAAATTCGTCGACTTCCTCTATGTATTTATTTTCTACCCTTTTATTACCTTCTTCTGTGTACATCGCCTTCGTTTTTTTTTCCAATTTATTTTTAAACCGACCTTTTGTGATTCGGCATTCAACTCTTCTAACATTTCTTGCAAGTCTTTTGTGTTTTAAGCTATTAATAGTACATCATCGGCATATCGCAGGTTGTTCAGGTATTTGCCGTTGATGTTAATACTTTCTTTAACCAGTTGAGTCTTTTAAAAACATCTTCGAGAGTCAGATTAAATAATTTTGGAGATATACTGTCCCCTTGTCGTACACGTCTCTCTAGTTGTACTGGTTCCGTATGCTTGTTTCGTTGTTTCTAGGTTGCGGATGCTTGATGTGCTATATTATCTAATAACTTGATATATCTATAATCAATCCTACAGTTTCTTAGACCACGTAATACCGCTCATGTTTCGATCGAATCGAACGCCTTTTCAAAGTCCACGAATACTAAATATACTGGGAAGATATTCATTAAATGTTTTTATAAGTATATGTCCATCGTCATTAAATGCTCAGCCGTCCTATATCCCTGCCTAAAGCCTGCTTGTTCTTGGGGCTGGCAGCCGTCTAATTTATGTGTGAGTTGATTTGATAAAACTTTAGTCAGTAATCTGT
Source organism: Agriotes lineatus (assembly GCA_940337035.1). Lineage (NCBI taxonomy): Eukaryota > Metazoa > Arthropoda > Insecta > Coleoptera > Elateridae > Agriotes > Agriotes lineatus. The sequence continues at coordinate 9,462,070 of OW679197.1, forward strand.
AAAAATGCGATAGCAAACTTATGGGTCGATAATTATCTAATTTTCTATTATCACCCTTTTTGTGGAGTAAGATTACTGTGGCACTGTTTCAGGTAGCAGGGATTTTACCTGGTTGTAAGCCTCATTTAGCAGCATCGGTATGATCTTTGTCAATTTCTCCCTTCCTTGAAGCACTATATGTGTTGTTATTTCATCTTCGCCTGGTGCTTTATTTGATTTCATAGCCTTTAGCGCGTATATTACCTCTTTCTTATTTATATTGGGCAGTTCTTCTGAACCCATATTTATTATTTTTAATTTTGGGGAATGTCATTTGCGTAGGCTGGTGGTTTTGTTTGGTATAAGTTGGTATAATATTTTTCTACTATCCTCAGTAACGTGTTACGCTTATTTTGTCGTTTCGCATGTAATATTTTAAATTATTAATTGGATTCTACTTTTCACATTTATTTCCTAGTACATTTTCCCTAAATGGTTAGGCAAACCTATTAACATAATTCTCAATTTTCGGACAAGGTACAGTTCTATGCTTATCAGCTTAAACCACACATCGCATTCCTCAGTTTTTCTGATGGTCCACTTTCAAATTTTGGAACTATTGATAAGTTGAATTAGACTGTTTGTGAGCAATTTCTCGGCCATTTCCTCGGCAGTCCTGTTTCGTGTAAGTTGGATGGCTCCTTATGGGGGCCTTGTCTCGGCTTTGGAAGCCAACTTTCTTTTCGAAGGATATGTGAGGCATCGTAACCCCCTTGGAATGTTCCGGTAATTTGTGTGATGTTACCGGCATTCGCTACGTGGTTGACGGATTTGATTGGAGGGCCCTGCTCCGCGCCCTGGACTGCACGATTTGGCTAGTTTACATCTCAAGGTTTGTTGCCTACGGTTTCCTCCCTTTAGCGCCGTAATCTACCTGGAAATTTGTATTTTTAGCCTTTTACCCACCTGGAAACTTATTTTTACCTGGGGTGGTTTTCCGTATTGGTGTGATTTGTTTTGCCTGGGACATGCGGTGCATTTGCGAGCCGGCGTGCTGTCCATTCCTGAGGCTGAGGTTCATCAGCAGGCCGTTACGACGCCATCTCCATGGCCTACGAACTGCCTCGTTGCCAAGTTAACCAGCTCTGCACCACGTGCCGTGTATACTTGAGATGTTTTTCTAGTGCTTTAGTTATGTATTGTTTGTTGATTTGAATTTATAAGTATGACCTTTTAGAATTTCTATGATAGTATTTTGTGTATTACGATCTGTGTGCTCTACTTGTGTAATTAGATTATTTATTATTTGGTATACTTACCCGGTTGTTTTGCAGCCACTTTTAGATTGCTTTGATTTGTGTTGCGGCTGCGTTCATGTGTTTTTCACGCATAACAGCCTAGTGCATTGACGTCAATTTGAATTTGGCTTTAGCTGTCAAAATTAATGTGCTGTGGCTAAGCTACCGCCGACGGGATTATTACTGTGTTTATTTAGCTGCCCGTTTCTAAATTCGGATTCAAGTTTAGGGTTTAGAATGACCGCAAGTAATGGGTTGAAGATTCTCAGACCGCTTTATAAATTTCATATAGGTCTTAGCACCCCCTTGTGAGATCTCATAAACTGCAGGTACCTCCCCGCCTAAGTTTTGTTTGCAGTAAAGTCAATTTAACTAAACCAACTCTCGGGGTTGAACGTTGGCCTTACTTTACACTTGCGCTATTCGCAACCTCTTTGGTTCGTACTCCGCTTAACGGAGTATAGTTGAATATTTAGAGCTTTTTGGTTTTGATTGTAGGTTAATTTAGCCATGCCACGTGTTGTGTTGATCTCCGCTTCAAGGTGACCGCCGCTGTATTTATGATTAGACACGCTTCTGCGACTGTTTATTTGATTTAAGATTTGGAACGCTTAACTAGGTGGTTACTAATCTTCTAACACCCTTCTGGCTAGTCTTGAATTACGTAGCACTATTCGTTGTTTTATAGGTCAACTTGTGACATTTATTTATGATATACTTGTGATATTTGTTGGTCTGTTTATATTTATTTTGTGTGTGTATTTATGTGATATTTTATGAGGTAAAAGCACTATAGAACCAAATGTTGTAAATATTGTTACTAGTTTTTGGTTATGCTGTTATTTTGGTTTTTCTGGAATATTATTACCTTGGAGAGGTCCGATCCAAGGATTTGTCTACGTCGAGGACCTGGCGCCCTTTTTCTTAGTTTCTTTTTCAGCTTCGGTAGAACCCCGACCCTCTCAACTAGTTAGTCAACCTAGGCCGATATGTACCAGCTGGCAAAGTACCAAATACAACTTTCGCCAACAGGTAAGGGCCGCCTTTCGCCATCCCTCTTTACAAACTGTTCTCGGTCTGTTATCACTTCGTCCCTTTCATTTATAAGAGAGTATATCTGTTTGCGACCTAAATTGGGTCTTAAGCATTTTATATTTTTATTCTCTTCTATTATGTTGTTTATCGTTTCTTGGCTTTTCTTTGCCGTATATTCTCTTATCTTTCTTTTTATTAATTTGTTGACTTCGGTGTATTCGATTGATCCTCTTTTCTGTTGTTTGTTTAATTGCCTGCGTATTTCTATTAATTTCTTAGTTTTATAATCTATTTCCGGTTTTGTTTTTGATTTTGTCAATTGTTTATTTTCTTCTATGATACAGTTTCTTATTGTGGTGGTTAGTTGTGTATTTATTACGTCCATACTGTTAGATTGATTTGCATCCATGTTCATGTTTATTAGTTGTATTTTTTTATTTAATAAGTTACTCTACTTTTTTAATTTCTAAATCGTTTCTCTTTATTATCGGACTCTTTTTACAGAACTTTCGTCTTCTTTCCAATTTTTTATCAATAACCACTTTTGCCCTGCATCAAAGGAGTTTAATACAGAGACATCTTGAATTATATGTTTTTCATCTGTTAGGATTTAGTCAATTTCATTTATGGTTGATCGATTCGGACTTATTCATGTCCATTTTCGGTTATATTTCTTTTGAAGAATGAATTCATCATGTATAAATTATGTTCGCTTAGGATATTTAGCATTGTTAAACCTCGGTTTTCGAATTTCAACTCCAAATTGTCTTCCTGTTTTGAGACAATTTTTGCGTTAAAGTCCCCAATGATTATCTTGTGTGTCGTTGGTTTATCTTCCATTGCCATCTTCACGTCAGTCGTTGTAAAATTCTTCTATTTCTTCCTAGGGATGGGTAGATGTTGGAGCATATACTTTTACGATTTTTAGTTGTTTTCGTTTAGCTAGGCGTATATTAATATACGCTACTCTGTCTGCTATTGCTTTAAAAATTCTACTATCCCCTTGTTTACTATGAAGGCTACACCGCTGTTAATAGCTTCTTTATACATGTAGCGATTTCCTGATTTAAGTGCTATCCAATCTTCCCCGATCAATTTGATTTCGCTCAGTTCAACGATATCATATTTAATTTTTGCAATTCGTTTTCTAATTATATTATATGTTCCGATCCATAGCGTTGTTTTGTTTTTTGTTTAGTGGCAGTCTGGTCCATCCCAGTAATTCTTAGCACCCTCCCTCCTTCTGACCTGCCGGTTGCTGCCGTAATCGGTGTCATCGGGAGCGCTGGGGACTGAGAGACGTTCATTTAATTCTTGATTCATGATTTATTGAAGGTTTATACCTTTACTTCCCACGCTGGCCAAGTGCGGGTTGGGAAGTCGTTTTTCAGCCGTCCTACTAGGAAACAGGCGCTGTTTGTAGCCGTCCATTCTGGATCAGACGCTACTCTTGTACCTGTTGGTCCGCGGGAGGTATTTTATTTCCCCCCTACCCTGTATATCTACCGGGTCCCCTATCCACCCCCTGGGGACTCGCCCTCTAGGGGTTGCAGGCTCTCCTGAGGGTTACAGGTTTCCCCGAGGGCCTTTTCTTGTTAGTTGTTTCGTTTGCTAGTTCGCTTATTTATTTATACTTTTATTCTTTTTTTGATCAAAATTAAGTTGTGCTTTTGTAACGGCCTTTTTAATTTCGCCGCATAATATGTCTCTGTGAATCTATATAAGCCTGCTCCCTTCCTCCGATTAATTTTACTGGTATTACGTAATTTTGATGGGAGTAGCGCTAGCTTCACATTGATTATGAAGCGACGCTGGGTCGATTTTGAAATTAGGATCTTTTCCGTCTAGTCGTCCGGCAAAGAACTGTGTTCGATTACTCGGCCTTTCTGGAGATTTGAAACCCATGTGAGAACTTTTAATTCCTACCAGGCGTGGAAGACCAACGTAGTTTTTTGGCTTGTTTGAAATAAACCTTTGGGCGTCGTTACGTCCCAGATTCAATTTATTTTCTTAGTTGACACCAAGTAAACTGCATATTTGCCCTGGCTTCCTAATATTGAGCCTAAAATATTTCCTGAATGTTCGTAGCATCAGACATAATTTTGTTTTTGTTATTGATTGAAATAAAAGTATATTTGATGATAATTAAAGCTTCTTTATCCTTACTGCTGGTATATTAGTATGCTTTATTTGCCCCAACGATACCGGCTCGTTTTTTTAGTGTAGGATTGTTAAGCAAGAAGCCACAAAAGGTAAGAGCGTTTTGGATTGCTAGCTAGATCTGATTTTTTGTCGTGGCGAACGACTGGCGCCCGTTTGTGTTTTCAAATTATTATATGCATTTTTTAACTACAAGAACCGCTGTCTAGTCCCAATTTACGCCTATTCACTGCCGAGGGTCTGAGGTAGCTAAGACCTTTCGTTTGCTCGTTTTTTGATTTATTTGTTTTTTGCAACTTGTTTCTTTGTTTTTCTGTTTGATAATTGGAAATTGGTTGGCTTTTCTGCCTATTTTTTTGTTCTTCCGTTTACTCATTTTTTCATGTTTGTCGTTTTTCTGTTCTCTCGTTTGTTAGTGAAATTTATTTTTGCAGATTTACATGTACACTCAGTTCTTGTTTTATACGTTTTTTAACAATTCGTTTCGTTGTCTTTCTGTGTGATAATTGCCAATTTATTGGATTTTCTGTTTGTTTTTTGTTTGATCTTCCATTTACCCGTTTTTTCTTACTAATTCTTTCGTTCGTTTGTTTGCTTATTTAATTTTTTGTTCTCTCGTTCGTTCGTGAAATTTATTTAGCTCATGTGTTCCCTGGTTTCATGGTTTGTTTATTTTTTATCAACTCACTTCTCTATTTTCCGTTTGATAATTGGCGGTTTGTTGTTGTTCTGCTTGTTTTTGTTCTTTCTTTTGTTTACCCGTTCCTTGCTTGTTTATTTTTTCTTGTGCTGGTTCGTTCATTCATTTATCTGTTCTTTGGTTCGTTGGTCAAATTTATTTCTGGTAATTTGTGTGTTTGCTTGTTTCTTAGTTTTTTGTTTTATCAACCTTTGTTTTTCTGTTGGTCATTGACAGTTTGTAAGTTTTTCTGTATTTTCCTTTGTTTACCCATGTTGTGCTTGTTAGTTTTTTGCGTGCTCGTTCGTTTATTAGTTTTTACAACTCGTTACTTTGTTTATTCCTTTGATCATTTACGGTTTTACTTCGACACGAAGTGTACGAAGTATTGAAATTCCCTCATGTCGAAAACCACTCTGAGTCAAATATCTCTAAAATTCGAGCCAACCAACTAATGAACCCACTATATCAAAACTCCGTCTCGGCGGTGCGGATCTTTTGGTGAAGATCCCAGCCCACTAGATCAATTGGGGGGTGCCTAAACGTGTTGTGCGAGGGATGTATGTTCGTATGTGTACACGATTCCGGTCGCCAGGAACCTTCCTGAAGTCTTGGATCGTTTTCATGCGATAGGCCCTCCGAAAATGAAGGCAACATCAACTTTTGAGCTATGGTCGTCGGCAAAAAATTTTTTTTTTGTTTTGTTTTTTTTGATAAATAACTGGTTCATAGCATTTCATTGTATTAGCCAAACGGAGTGATGCTGAGTATCGAAGTATTCTTGGAAAGCACGGAAGGGCGCTTTTCTTGGGTGGGGGGTACCGTATATTCTTAGTTTTAATTTGCTTGTGTATTTGTAATTTTGTCCTCATTTTTCTCTTGTTACTTTTTTGTTAGCTTGTGCATTTATTCGTTCATCTGTGTGCTTCTTTGATGGTCAAATTTAGTTCTGCTGAGTTTGTTTTTGTTAGTTTCTTGATTTATTCATATTTTATCGACTTGCTTGTTTTTATGGTTTATAATTGATAGTTTGTTAGATTTTCTCCTTTCTTGCTTTCTCTGTTGTTTGCCCTCTTTTTGCTGGTTATTATTTTTGGTTACTTGTTCGTCTCTTCGTTTATGTGTTCCCTCGTTCATCGGTAAAATAAAATTTTGTTAACTTACGTGTACTCTCATTTCTTGGTTTGTTTGTGTGTTATTTCTTAACGTTTGTTTGTTTTTGTTGTCGCTCAAGTTTCTTTCTGCTAACTTAGGAGTTTGTTCGTTTTTTGGTTTGTTCTTTTTCTATTAATCGCTCTATCATCGTTTGAGAATTGGCGGGTCTCCGTTTTTCTTTCTGGTTTTTATTAATTTTTTCGTTTAATAGTTGTTGTTTCTAATTATTTTCGTTTGCTTATTGTTTATCAGTTCCCTCATTTTTTAGTCAAATTTATTTCTGCTGGATCGTGTGTTTGCTCGTTTCTTGGTTTGTTCGTTCTTTATCATCCAAGTTTCCATTTGATAGCTGACGGTTTGTTGCGGGTTTTGCTTGTTTTGTGTTTGTTATATCGTTTACCCGTTCCTTTTGCCATAGTTTCTACATTTGCTTGTTCGTTTATTCATTTATCTGTTCTGTGGTTTGTTGGTCAAATTTATTTCTGCTTATTTTTGCGTTCGCTCGTTTCTTGATTTGGTAAGTTTTAATTAACTCGTTTTTTTCTGTTTTCGATTGAACATGACCATTTATTTTGTTTTTTCTTGTTTTTTTTGTTCTTTCGTTTTCCCGTTCCTTACTTGTTAGTTTATTCATCTATCTGAACTCTCGTTTGTTGGTTTAGTTTATTTTTGCTGACTTGTGTATTCGCTCGTTTCCTGGTCTCTTTGCATTTTATTAACTTCCTTTTTTCTATTTGATAATTGAAGGTTTGTCGTTCTTATTCCTTGTTTCTTGTTTTTCTTTAGTTTTCCAGTTTCCTGGCTGCTAGTTTTTTCGTTGATTTACTGCTCTGTTTCTTTGTTCGTTGGTCAAATTAATTTTTTCTTGAGCTATTTGTTCGCTCGTTTTTCATTAACTCGTTTTTTTTTTGTTCGATAGTTTTTTATTCTTTTGTTTGATGATTTGTTTTTCGTTCTTTATTTTTTTCCACACGTGTTTCTTCGTTGGTTAGTTTCTTGGTACATTTATTTCCATGTTAGAAAATGTACAGTGAAAATTTTAGTTCATTATTTTATATACTTGTTGAAGTATAGTAAAAACTAAATACGTAGGTAAGGATTTTGTGGGATTAAAGTTTTAATAAGCAGTTTTGCTTGTACCCATAAGTTTATAGTATCTAATTCTTATGTTTACTTCATGATATTTGTGAATCGAAATTTGGAAGTTTTTGTGTTCGGTCACTTTTTTGGCAGTTCGTTTGATCATTTGTTAATTATTTATGCATTACTTTGTTCTTTTCTTTACTGTCAAAGTGTAAATTGACCCCCACAGATCATATTTATTTTGATACCACTGTAGTTTCAATTATTGAAAACAAATTCGTTATGAAGCACAGTTAATTAAAATCTCTTTATTGACAAGTAATAACATAAAAAAAGAATCAATAAAAATTAACACCACATTTCATGTATTGTAAATCATGTAGATGAGAAAACTTGAATGACTGCACTAACTGTCTTAATGTTTAACAAGAAATTACAATTAATATAATTTTTTTTAAGCTCGAACAAATTGAAAACACACGTTAACCTGTGGTAGTAACAACTAGCAGCTTCAAGTCCACAGGGCTGTTAATAAAATTCCGAACAACTCTACATTAGTGGTTTAGACTATGTAATCTCCTAAGGCGTTAGACGCTAGTCAAGGGGACTGTTATTGCATTATAATTAGGTGTTAAGTACAGGTTGGAATATATTTAAAACAGTCATTATGTAATTACCTATATAAAATTGTTTTGATGGTTGTTAGTGTGTATGAAAAATACTATTAACTACATAGAGTTACTCTCGTGACACTTGCTCGTTCATTATTTAGTACCAAAATTTAATTTATAAATTGTCAACAGTCATTGCTGGTAATGATTGCTGAATATGACAATAATGCAAAGTAATATAAATCTAACAATAACTAACTAATTCCTATTATTACAATAAAAGCAATTTTAAAACCTCTATTATGAGTGATAAAGGTTTCTTCAGTAAAAAAATGTTCACATTATAATAATTATCCTTATGCCGCCTGAGCTATTTATTAGCCATTTCATTATAAATGTGTGGTGTAGTAAGTAGTCAACAGCTCGGACTGACCGTGACCTTATCTTATTTTTGCGGTCTTACTCCGGTACTCTTCGGTTTTAGCTCTAAACATCGTAAATCAGTAGAGGAAATTTTTCCTTAAACGTCGATTGAGGTTAGGCAGTCAGCGCAATTTGTGGTTGTTATTGTGCAACTAAGTTAATTATAACGTCAGTCTGGACGAGATTAAGATGAATCTTCGCTTGACCACCTTAGAATGACCAGGTCTCAATTGAAATAAAACTGACCTTGATCATTGATGATGGGTTACAGTATTTTGCAAGCCGAATATAATTTGAGACTCATTTTTTTACAATTTCAAGCTACTAACTTTAGAACTGCTACGTCCAAATTGCAACTGTTACTTTCTAGAATTGCTACGGATTAAAATTGGCCCCCACTGCAGGCGCTCTGGCATAACCACAATGAAGTTTCAGTAAATCTGAAAAAGACTGGGTTGTTGAACTGCAAAAGTTGGAGCTTGTAAAATATTTGGAGGCAATTTAATTTGAACGGAAACTTGCGGTTGTTAAGAATCCGAACAAAACAGAAAGGAATAACATTTGCAGACAGCAAGGTATTATAATAACGTTAACAATATTTTCAGGGGTAATATAATAAGTTGTAGGTACGCTTATTATCGATGGTTTTTTCATGAATATTATGAGTTATAATCCCAAAGCTGAAAATACGAGTCCAAAGGACTCGTATTTTCTTGCATTGAGATTATAACGAAATGATATTCTTAAAAAATTATAGATTATTAAGCGTACTACGAATTATATTTAGGAAGAGAATATAATGATTTAAAATATATACCAGAGAGAACGTAATGCCAGTGTATTACGTGAGTATCAATGCTAATGATCAATGTTTGTTCCAAACACACTTTTTGTTGCTTTTTATGCTTAAAACGCACGATGTAACCTAAAAAAATCAAATGACATTTCTAAATTAGTTCATTTGACACGTGAAACAAAACCAAATTAGCTCGTACTAAATCGAAAATCGTGAGTCACTAAATTGTCAGTATGGTAGAAGGTGCTATTGGCCAATGTCCTAAATTTAAGAGGTGATGGTTGGCTCAAAATTCAAGGAAGTATATTCTCGTCACAATATACAAAGTTCAAACCGTCGACAACAACCTGGCCCTGACAAAGAAACAATAAATCATGGAATAGACTGAAATTACAGGTGCCCAATGCCGATTAATGTGATAATTGCCATTAATTGTCAAAAATTAAGCAATTTATAACCTTTTAATGACAGTTCATTGTTAGTAAATTGATTTTTTGGGTTCACCGGTTTTTATATTGTGATAGTATATAATACAAGTTGCAGTTAATAAAAACTTGTTTCTATGTAAATCGTTAATAAATCAACTACAACACAGATTTTAAATTAAAATGTAAAAATAGGTACGGAAATTTATTTAAAAATTGCTTGACTTTGAAATATAGCTTTATCTACGAATAACATTGATACGTAAATAACTTTGTTAAATTTTCCCATGTATTGTTTAATGTGTATAATTTATTTAAACGAGTTTTGAATTGCAAACCGTGGTTTTTTTCAGCATCTTAATTGTACGACTTTTTTGGAGTGTGAATTATTACTTGCACGTATTGTCTATTAACATTCGTTATGTTATAATCTCCAGAGCTAATATCTGATTGGTCTATTAAAGGATGCTGCGTAACGTTGGTTGCCTAACGTTCAGGGGTGCTGTCGCCTATTGAGTACATTTCTAGCCGGTAATCGTCCATTTCATTTTATTTTTATTGTATGATAGATGATTGAAATAAGAAGTTTACAGTATATTTAAATATAATGCGTTGTCGATATTACGATGATGGCGTCCAACTGCTTTACGAAAATCCAACTACGGTGTCTGGAGTTTACATCTAGCGTAGGTCATTTCAAGCTGCTCCTTAAGAAATTAGCGTTAATTGTTTTGGAATAAAATATTGATATTTTATAGCTGTAATGGAAAATTCTCTATATTATAAAATGTACAGACATTAATATATTTCTAGAAAAATTAGCTTCCAGGCATCTGGATGAGCGATAAAGCATTATAATTCAACCATAAAGATTCTCCGCATCAAAAGAGAGAAGTTAATGCATGCTTATCATTGCTGAAGTCAGTTAGAAGTCTATTAAAAAAGTGATTGTTTATTTTGGGGTTATGCTTTCCTAAATACTTTGAACTATGTACTCGGTCTGATAGTCAGGCTTCTGATTACAAAAATATTAAAATATCAAAACCAAGAAATATGATTAATAATTTATTTCATTCGACTGGTACGCCTGCGTGTAGCAACTCAATATAATTGTTCTATATTTGTTTTTCTTTGTTTTTTTAAATAGCATTTTATTCATAAATATAGATTCACAAAGGTCACCACGTTCAGCATTGCTGTTTTTAAATCTAGACTTGATGAAAATATAAATAATGATTTAAAAGGGAAAAGTGGATTTGATATCCAGCAATAACGAAATTGAAAATATAATTATTGAATTAAGTGGAATTATAATTAATTAAGAAATAGTAAGAAATGAATTAGTAAGTAATAAGAAGTAGGAATGTAAGAGGAACGCTAAGTCGAGATAGTAAATGTTGTTTGTAGGATCATTTAAAGATAAGATCTTTTAGATCTAAATTCAGATTATAATTTATTGACGGTGTCAGCAATTTGATAGCTAAATAATGATGTATTGTTATGATTGCCCACAGCAATTCTGATTGCTTAATTAACACAAAAATAAATAATTTCAAAATGAGCACAGAATTAAATATTTTATTTATTGCAAGATAGTATTTTACACTAATAAATGCACGTGATATGAGCAGCAGTAACTATAATTTGGGAGAGAAAGGTTGGCATTAGAGAAGGCAGAATCAAAAGGGTTACGATCAGAGTTTCAGTAATAATTGGTGTTCGGAATGGCAAGCATAGCTTAATTTATACAGTTGATAGATTTGAGTTTGGTGAAATCAATACAATAATGTGAATTTAAAATAATACAAAGATGATTTGTGAAGTACGGAAGGTACATGAGCGTTATGAGTATTAAAAGTTTATAAGCCAATAAACGGCAACGTAACTGACGGGTAAAGGAGCAGTGCGAGCAAAGCAATTATTGCAAAGAGCAATGAAATAAGGCAACTTATCGAGAGGACACAGACAATTAATGCAGTGCTAAATAAACTCATGTGAATCAGCGCAATTAAACTAAGCGATTGGAAGCAGAGCAAAGTTTAAAATGACAATTTCCAAGAAAAGACATTTTAGTATTCAAGCAAAAACAGTATATCAAAACTATAGTTTATACGTTAAAACATGATATCAAACCTTATTTCTTAAAAACAAATGTAAATCGTAATCACTAGGTAACGTAATGTCAATTGTTAATAATATCCAAACAAGCTTGAAAATGTTATGTTGTGTGTCAGTTGAGCTACACAGTTTAATTTACAAATTTTGAATAAAAAGTTATTTGTGAGATTTAAATAGAGTCGTTCATAATCACCAGTGTGCAGGCCATCTTTGTGGCTAATTTTTCAAGTGATAACGGTTCCCAGCGAAGAGGGATAGCCAGCTGCAAGAATTGCCCAAGTGCGGTCAACTTCAGAGCCCCTTTTCGACTGATTGGAGACATCGGCCAGCGAAAGTCGTGTGTACTACGTTTAAAGAAGACCTTCAGAAGTGCCTGGGTATAGAAATTAAAACCAAGAAGCCATTCCCAAGTGTGTAATTGCCGTGGCGCTATTGGAACATGTATGAAGCTGTCCGTCTAAGGTAGGATTCCACAGGAAAGCGTTGCCGAAGCCCCATATACCGTGGGGTTCTTCAAGATTGCACATTGCCCGAGGGGTTGAACGATTCCAGCTGTCCAGATCCATCTAGATTCAAATTATTGAGGTAGCGTCCCTTAAATTTGTGAATTGGAGCTGATTTTGCCACATTACCGGAAATAAAACTAAAGAAGATCGGAGTGTCGGTTTACGTCATCTAAAACAATGCAAGGTTAGCCGGAAGCTACGTCATATAATTCGCAGTATTTACCTAATGTATTCTTGCCATTTTTGGTGTTTTTAAATTCAGATTCCGCTGATTTCTTGTACCTGCAGTTCATTTGTTGTTGCAGTAAATTTTGAGGTTAAAGAGCTGTCGAACGAATTTGGGCATTTACCATACTACACTGGTTAATTTGTCATACACCAAAGCATTTGTAATACAAAGTTTGTTGTTGAACCTGAGATTAGAGTTTTTCTTATGCTATACCGGAGTTTTGCCATAAATTTTTGCAAATAGATAAAATACAAAGAGCAATAAACTGTTTATTGAGCTATTAATTATTACATCATTTTCTTTAGCCCTGAGATTGATACAAAATTCTTGATTGAAACTATTCAATATTTATAAATTGTAGTGATTTGCCCTATTTATTATTTATATTTGTACTAAAGTCTTATATTAGTTAAGGGCATCATTACAGTATATCTCTCTGTTTTATGTTTAGGAATACTTATTACTGATGTTGGCCGGAGATAAACACTATGGAAATCAGACGTAAAACCAACTTTTTCGTACAAGTAAACTAGACATTTACTATTTATTATACTGACAAACATACATATAAGCTGTATGCAATACCGGCCTGTCTTATGTGATTAACGAACATGTGTCTTTAAGTTTCGGATATAGTGAATCATGTTTTCTCATAGTATTATATTATATAATATTTAGTTGCTTAGTTACTTTAGTTATATTTAGTATCTTGAAATCATTAAAAATCAAAACTCCAGATTTTTGCGGAAATATACCGTGTGTTCTGATTTAGAGAAAGTGATGTCTGTCTGCCAGTCTGTGAGTCTGCGAGTCTGAGAGTCTGTGTCCTCACTACAGCTCAGACAGTGTAATCAATCGGCATGAAAATTTGTATCTACGTGGTAGAGTAAAGCTCTTATTACGAATTTTTCCGTTTTCCACGAAAACTTTACAATTGTTTGGTCAAAATAAAATTATATAAAAGAAAATGATATATTATAACATGTAATTTTAAAAAATCATCAAAGAGGGCCAAGGAAGAAAATGATAGACATAAGCTGTATGTGAAGTATTGATTGAGAAAGTAGGTCATTTTAATTAATTCAACTGTCACTTTATGTTAGCGTAATTTGACAAGCCCCACACCAGTTTTCAGACGAACCTTTTAATTTTGCATGTTTTAAGTCATGGGTTTTACCATAGGCGAATAAATATATAGACGTCTGACCCATGTATTCATTTTATGGCGTAGTGTGGGAGCCGTTCTAACGACGGCGCCACCGTCGGCCGCAATGTCGTAACAATCACCGCGGTACGTCCTGTCAGCATTATTAACTGAGTGAGAACTCAAGCACCTAGGGATGTCCTTTCTCACTGCAAAATTAAATCTGACATTGACATTGAAGTCATTTAGGTCACAAACGTTGATAACAGTTAGTGCCTTCGAACATATGCAAATTAAACTTTCCTAGTACATTATAAACTTTCTTCTAAATAGTATTATTTAAACATGCGTCCCCCGGGAAATAATTGTGAAAAAAGCCAACGAACAGATCCAGGTCTCCACATGTTTTGCTTTTCTGTAAAAGATAAAGAAAGATGCAAGCAGTGGGTTTTAAATTCCGGAGGTAAATATAATTTATCGGTTTCAGGATATTAAGCCTTTGTTTACACATACAAAAGTAGGCTGGTAACTAGATCATAACTTATCTGTAGGGTTATAGCTATTAACATATCTAGGAATGTTATGAGTATCATAACTGCCGCAGATGTTTTGAAATCCGAGCTCGTAGAGCGAGGATTTTAAAACTTCTAAGGCAGTTATGATTCATAACATCCGTGATTTGTTTAATAGTTTATCGGTTGCTATATGGTTATGGTTGCCATGTAGGGTAATATTCTTTAACCCTACAGATAAGTTATGACCTAGTTACCTGCCTACTTTTGTATATGTAAACAAAGGCTTAATATCCTGAAACCGATAAAAGAATATTACCCTACATGGCAACCATAACCATACAGCAACCGATAAACTATTGAACAAATCACGGATGTTATGAATCATAACTGCCTTAGAAGTTTTAAAATCCTCGCTCTACGAGCTCGGATTTCAAAACTTCTGCGGCAGCTATGATACTCATAACATTCCTAGATATGTTAATAGCTATAAATCTGTTCACTATGCAAAATCTTTATCAATATGATCTAACGACTAAGCAACAACCATGAAGAGCGTATGCATCTTTAAGTGTGGGTTAAGGCCTTATAGATTATATCATTTATATGTACCTACTATCGTTTGTGCAATTATAAACTGTGTTAGTAAAATTACCTACGCTTGCAAATTTCTTTTTTCTTTCTACACCTAATAATACCATAATAACACCTTACTCTTATCGTCTACGTTAAAGTTAAGGCGGTAGCCCAGTAGGGGCCTTTTTACCTGCTTGAGCGTTAAGGTGGGCCAGGTAAATGAGGTAGAAAATATGCGTACTGAAAGTGTATTTGGTCAACTGCAAGTAGTATTGAAAATAACTGACAGTGCCATCTTTCGCAAGGCTGCCACCGGGTTTAGATTGAATTCACATTGTCATATACTCGAGACGTCTAGATATTTATTCGCCTATGGTTTTACCTACTGATCCTCAAATACGGTGCACGCTAGAAGTGTACCTACTTTGGGAATGTGGAACGGCAAAAAGATCAATTGTGAATTAGTTTGCTCTGGCAGAGTAGATGCAGCAGTAAATAGTTCAAATGTTCCAAGAGCGAGCAGCGACATACGTGAAATTTTTGAGGGCGACTTTGTTCTTCCTTTTCTTCTTATATTACGCCAGTCGTCTATTTTAACCACGAAGTCGTGGTTCTATGAGCCCTCTTTGCCCGTAAGCTCTTGGCTAACATTGCTCGTCGAAACTAAAGAAGAGCTCCATTGCCAGGAGTTAAAGACAACCACAGGTGTTATCGTCAGTGGTAGTCGGAGAGCGTGCGATATTTAAAATCCCTGTGTACTCACCGGAGATCGAATCCGGGCCAGCCGCTTGCTTGCTAGGTCATCCGCTTTCATAATAACAGTTATTTCCTCAATGGAATATCTACAGAATTTATTTAAAGCTAAAACCAATGAGTTTAGTTCCACCTCTTCTCAGTATAATTTAGCTGCCGTAATTTGTACATAATTTAATTTTTTTCGACAAATGATTCTTCTTTAGCCTACGGGAAAACGAAGACCTTTGAGATTTTCGAATGCATCCAAAATTTTTATAATTGTTTGATAAAAATAAAATTCGTTAGACCAGCTTCATCTATTAGGAACTTAAATACAACTAATGTTTAGAGAGTTTACTTTTTGAAAAAATTGCAAGAATAAATGTTTACAAGTAGTTCCTCAGAGTCCAAAAATTAACAGTGGGAATCAAAATTTGCAAACGATGATCTAGATGTATTACGTAATTGTCTGCAGTTTTTGTAAAAATCGCTAAAGTTGCGGAAAATTCCGGCCCTCGCGGGATTCGAACCGAGGACTTGCTTAATGCAAGGCAAGCGCTTACCCATCTGCGCTACTCGGCTTCTGTATAATTAATATAAGGCTTGAATTATGTTTGACTTCTTTGGGGAACTTTGTTTTATGTTTATTGTTATAAGATTAATACAAATTAACAGTTTAATGGGAACATAGATTAAAATTGTTAATTATAATTGTTTACATTTTAATAATGTACATTATTAGTAGCTTCAGCGTACTTATGCGAACGTTTTGTCCGTCCGTCTGTCTGTCTGGATCGCCTGTAACTTTCGAACGGCTACAGATATCGAAATTTTGAAAGGGGGCAAAGTTTTTGCTAAGGTCCCGAGCACCTTCATGCGCTATTTGGTTTTGGCGAAAGGTCAACCGTTGTTTTCGCAGTGCTGAAGCTACTCTTTAGACCTGTACTTGAGCAGTTTATTTAATATAAAAGGGGTAACTATGTAATTGGGTAACTGAGCAGGGTGCTAAAATATAGGAAGTATTAAAAAAAACAAATACGTTTTTGAATATTACTAAAAAAAAATAAAGGTTACTATAATTTGGAATTTGGAATTTGTCGATTAGTTAAACACTCCATTAAACATAATCTTGAATCTGAAAAATTTAGTCTGAACACCACACGACTTTCTTTTACTGCGTAACTTGTACTCACAAATTTTAGTTGTCAGTGACAATGACTAACATTATATAACACCAAATTAAATGTTATTATTTCTTTCCGAAGATATGAAACTGCATATCCTAACAGAATTAAAGGAATTTTATAATTATTTTGAAATTAAAAAAAACACGGAAAAACTAATTTTTCTAATATTTCAAAAACTATATATAGCAATATTATTAGATATTTAAAATAAATATATAAATTATAATCGTTATTCTTTGTCAAAATTTCTTTCATCTACTCTTGCATAGACTGTATTCCTTTATCTGTCATTTGGCTTAACTCAAGATGTGTATGGTTATGTACTCTTTTGAAGTGATTTCAACCCGGTATAATAATTAAGTATTTTGTTAATTAAATTTCAATAAACTAGCTCAGTTAATGAATAATTTTAAGATGGCGTTTCTCTTTCAGGTTAGGGCGTGCAGTTTACTTATTCTTAATCCAATATTATTTTATATTCAAACTTTAAAACAAGTATGTAGATTTTTTCCAACCCCGTGGACAAGGTTTAGGCATGCAGAGTACCAGGTACCTTAGTCCTACTTAGAATTTTGCTCAGATTAAGGAGTTCTAGGCCTAGCAAGGGATCTTCTACATGCTACACATCGTAGTAACATGGGACCCACTGCTTTATATCACTTCCGAATGATGGCATTCTGTAGAGGTTTTCATCCGCATTTTTTTATTTTTTTTTAAACCTGACCGGGATCGGGCGTCGAACTGTCGACCCTTAGATCAGTAGCCAGAATGCTTAACCACTGAGCTATGGAATCCGGCTTCATTTCAGGTAACTAGGTAATATTCCTTGAATGGGTTACCTTATGTTATAGCTCTCTGATTACAGCTCCATTAATTCTGCGAAATGCTCCTGACAAACCTTCATCCATCCACATCAACGCTTTATTCGGTTCAATTCGCCACGTTGAACCCCTGAACTTCCACAAACGTTCAACTGAACACTGCAACGGCTCTCTTTATGCTGATGATCCACGATTTTAAATGTTACAGTACTGCATATCTGTTATATCTCATTGTCCAGTCCCAATCCAGTTATATGAATGGTTTATCACATACACTAATCCTTTACAATCTTGAGTATTTTCTTGTAGTTGAGTATTATTTTATTTCTTGCGTTTTATAGCAATACAACTTTCTTTGATTTAAATTGTACTTTATTTAGCAAACTATCCAATATAGGCTTCTTGGATACTTTAAAGAAAAGATAGTATCTGTTGGTGGAGAACGTTTCTTGTCCACGGTGTGTATAACTAAATATCATGTTTTGATTGTTTTAATTCAAAATTTAAACAGAGCTCTGTCAGATATTAATGCTGAAGCGTTTGCTGGTTGCAATGATTATGAGCATCAAACAGGAAATATACATGTACCTGAGCCCACAGCGTTTAAGTGGAGCGGATGTAGATTACGAAGCAGAAAGTGAGAGTTCGTATCCTCAAAATGAAACAGTAGAAGCAAACAAAAGAATGACAATTGACAAGAAGGTACAGAATGAAAAGAAGAAGTTGGAAAAAACAAAGCTTAAAAAGAATGAAGTAAAATGTATCTGGCAATAGAAAACGACCCAAAGAAATGTGGATGGCCATATTGCGAACAAAGGAAAGTTAAATATGGAAACTATGTGTCGACAACTCCCGAATTGTAGCGGTGTGTTCGTTCGTTTAAACGGTATTTTGTTCGTGCTTTAATTAGAAAGCGATGACTCCCACACTCACTAATTCTAAATACACGTAAGTTTTGGCATAATGGTGTTTTGTCGGAGAATTACATAATCAATTATTTATGGAAGCTGTCTCGTTTCTTGATGCTATGTGGATATCATTATGTTAAAGAAAGTCATTCATAATCTTGTAATGACTGCTTGTAATTAATTTGTTGTGCCAGAATCCCATTCTTAATATAAACTTTTTTTATACTAATTTAGGTTGTATGCATGGCTAATATAATTAATTTATGTGATACTTTTTTTGAGTCTGTTTCAGGTCAGCGAATTCGGCTACGCAAATTTTAATAAATGTAAGAATTTTCTTAAAGCGAATGAACTTATCGGTCGTATTGAAAGACTCTTTGGCGCTCCTTTGAACACGTTTGTCTAATGTTATAAACGAATCGCAGGCCGTCTTTACGGTAGCTAATCGGCCTTTCAATTCGTCCATGTAGCCTGAACGTTTGTTTGGTACGGTTTGAAGCTGGCTATAGCAATTGAGTCTGATTAGTCGGGGGTTTCCAGTTCGTAGCAAGACTCAGAGAAGTGACTATTTTCTGAAACGGTTGCATTATTTGTTGAGGCATATACACTGACAATAGTTAATTTTTGACCTTGATGGTGCAGTGATTATTCACTTGGTAATGGCATTCCAACTACATATTTTAGTTTTGTTTTAGAACATTAGCCAATTGAATCGTGTAGATCAAAATCAGGCTAAGTCGATTATTTTTCTTAATTAATTTCCCGCTAGCCGGTAACTAATGGGGATAAAAGAAGGACCCATGTATATACGCAAGAAGGTGCTGCCAATTCTTAATATTTATTATGAATTTCATGAAAATGTTGTAGGGTATGTTTAGCAGTTAGGATTTAAACTTGATAAACACAAGGATGTGTGTATGAACAAAATCTGTATGCACGTAACTTCTGGAATATACTCATCGCCTGTCTAGAATAGAAATTTATTGGGTCATTCGATAAGCACGTTCAAACCGAACCAAAGAAAGGATGCTCAGAACTTCGAACTTCGCCAGCAGTTTATTGACAACAGTCAAAAATCTTGACAGTTGCACTAGTAAGGGGCAAGAATAACATATTTGTAGATTTCTTCAGTAAACTAAAACCCGGTCGATTTGGAACCCTCGAAAGAATGCATGATTTATGATCATACGCAATGATTGAACTTTGAAGTTGTAAAAGTAGCCCAATAAAGATTTAGCACCACAAACAGCATTTTGGAGAACATTTTAAAGAAAAATATAACTTGCAAGGCAATCACAGCTGTGTCAATAACAATATTCACGGCTCAATATAAACCAAGTTTAATATACTACAATAACGAACAACTGGACTGATATTAATTTTAGATTATACTTCGTAGGACTGTAAACAGGTGTACTTCTCTTCCTAAATCCTGGAAAAATCGTTTGCGTCTTTGAGTTTTGTTATTCCTACCTTCGTCATAATTCCTTTAAGTTGACCTCTTCTAACATTTCAACACGTAAAACAACTCCTCGTATTATTTTTGTGAAGATGCAGCCGATTATTTCGGTTTTGCATTCCGAATTCTTCTTTTGATAATTGTACTGTGTGTACACAGCATCGGCGACGTCGAAACGCCACCGCGTACCGGTCCGAAGACCTCATTAAATCATTCAATCGGTAGTATCTCTAAATGAGGAAAACGCGGAAATCGTCATAAACCTATTACAAGGCATATAGTTGGCGAGTGACCAGGAAAGAGAGTCAAATAGTAAATTAATTTAAAACTAACTATATGTAGCAGAGAAGTATTTCCAATTTCTTCTTAACAAAAAGTATGTTCTTGCCTCGGGGTGTAATTTTGAACAATTGTAGATTCTTGAGATCTTCTAGGTCTTACTTTCATAAACATTTTTTATATGAAGGTACTTGTATGTATCTCGTAATTTCATTTTTGTGCTTGTATCACCTGAAGCTAAAAATAAATAGATAATACTTATAGAGGAATATTTTCATATGAAGTAAATAATAGGTATTAACGGGGCTTGCTTTTCTAATAAAGTTTATTATATGGCACATATTTGTTCCTGTTAAATTTTGGGTAAACATCTGTCTTTGACAAACTCCACAGGTGCTTACTTCTGCAAAGCTACTGGTTCAGGCGGTCGATAATTAGGCCTATGCTCTAAAAACTGCGTTTGCACCACTTGGAAAAAACCACCACATATTGGGCTCAAAAAGCTGTTAGTAGAAGTTTTTGTTAAATGAGATGAAGTCTACTTTGTAGTTTTGTATTGGAAACCTTTGAATTAATTAGATGGCAATAACTTTGT
This sequence comes from Agriotes lineatus, assembly GCA_940337035.1. Lineage (NCBI taxonomy): Eukaryota > Metazoa > Arthropoda > Insecta > Coleoptera > Elateridae > Agriotes > Agriotes lineatus. Next base: position 9,482,783 of record OW679197.1, read on the forward strand.
AATTATTAACTTTGATTAGTATGCTGAAGTGTTAAAAAAATAGTGCTTTTGAAATAATGTTTGATAGGTAATGTACCGATTTATATGGGCTTTGTGTTGTTGACATACGGAAATTTGCTGTACGATTTTATTTATTTTTCTATTTCTTTTGCTACATAAAGGGCGAGGCAGTCATCAGCTGCGTTAATATATTTATCAAAGAAAAAGTTTAGCGTGATACAAAACCTAATTTTGAAAATACGTCATTTTTGCCTTATTAAATCCTTTTGCAGTTTACAAGATTACATTTACGCGAGTGCTTTATCGAAGGTACTAATTATTATTAGCAATTGTTCACAAACTTTAAAATGTTTATCCTATTCTTGCTTTAAAGTAATATTATTGTAGGTGTTAAAAACGAGATTTAGGTGACAAGTATTTCTTTGGAGTTTGCAATTTGGATGTGTAATAGATTGTTTGCACATGAAGGCATGTCAATTCTTAGATTAAACATCACTTGTAGCTGCGAGCGTTAAGGTTTTAAGGTTTAAACCAGTATTAAAGAAACTATATACGATTCCGAATGCCTGCCATTCGGAGATTGTGCGAACCAAACCATATAATAAAATATCATTGTGATTAAAACAAGACGATTGAATGCTGGAAACATTATGTTAAATATCTCCGAGAGAGAATATTTACTCGAGGCTTCTATATCAGCTGTTATACAAGTTAAGTGAACAAAAAGGGGGATACCTGACTCAATAGTGTTAGAATGCACAACAGTTGACCAGCATTGCTTCCAGAATTACATCGCATTCCTCAATTAGTTCTAACTATGCCTTTGTCGCTATTTGATCTGCAAATGATTGATTCGTCGTTGTAGCGAATTGCTGACTGGAAATTGCATTTTTTAATTTACCGCTGCCCCCACCTGACAACCGTAAATTTTTCTTTTTTTTATATCGTCAATCGCAAATTTCCCGTACTTCTGATTACGCATTTTCGCTACTTTAATCTACGGACGATATGCTACTGCAATGGATTCTGGGTTGAGAACTGTACTCGTAATTTTCCTTTATTTCTAATTACGCATTTGTCACTACTTCGATCTGCAAGCGGTAAGTCGTTCAAACGGATTGACAATCTTAATTTTTATTTACCTTCAGTTATGCATTTGTAACTATGTACTTCCATTTGAGACTGACAGGCCGATGCAGCGGATCTGGTTCAGAATTGCAATCTTTCATTTACTGCAGACTTTACCTGCCAACTGCAATTCTCTCATTTTTCCTTGATCGACAGTAGTAAATTTTCTATAGTTCTGATTACGCATTTGTCGCTACTTTGATCTGCAAGCTATTCGTAATTGCAGCGAATTACTAGCTGCGGAAATTGCAATTTTCCTTTACCTTTAATTATGCAGGTGTTGCTACGTCAATATGCGAGCGATTCGTAACTGCAACGCATTGCAGGCTAACAATCAAAGATTTCCTTTGTCTCTAATTACGCATTTGTAGCTACTTCGACACAGTTAGTGGTTGGGAATTGCAATCTTCCATTTACCGCTACCTCTACCTGAGAACCGTAATCCTGTCTTTTCTCCTTGATTGACAAATTGCATGTTCCTTTGATTATGCTTTTGTTACTACCTTGATCTGCAAGCGGTAAGTCGTTGCAACGTATTGCGTTATAACAATCGTAATTTTTCTTTACCTTTAATTATGGATTTTTCGCTACTGCAATTTGGGAGCGATCCCTCCCTGCAGCGAATTGAGGGCTCATAATTGAGTTATCCTTTATCTCGAATTGTGTAGTTGTCGCTACTTCGATCTGCGAGCGATACGCCATTGCAGGTGATTGCGGGCTGATAATCGCAATTATTATTTACCTCTTTATCTTTAATTATGCATTATTGCTACTTCGATATGCGGGCGATCCGTAACTGTAACGGAATGCAGGCTGACAATAAAAGATGTCGTTTATCTCTAATTACACATGTTTGCTACTTCGATCTGCGAGCGGCCTGACGTTGCAGCTGTTTGCAGGTTGGAAATTGCAATTTTTTATTTACCGCTACCGAAATGTGTTACGGGCTATAATGACATTTATGACAACGCGCCAGCTTATAACGGTATTTATGAAAAGCCACGATAAAGCTAAACGATTAGCGCGTACAATAACTCAGAAAATCGGGAATGTAACTCACATAGGACCGCTGCCCAGCCCATAATAAGAGGTGCCGACTAGGCCCAGAGGAGCGAGTGGTGGTCCAGCACGAGATACCACAAGGGCAACTGCCTAATAAACGGTAAACAGATCTAAATTGATTAGGCGCCACCACAATTCCATCACGATAAAAGAGAAAGAGGTAAACTCACTGAGGAACAGGGAAGCATAGGGCATGCCAACTGAACTCGAAATGCTGCGCCAGACGGCGCGCGATCGATAAAGAAACGGGGCAGCCGAGCTGTACATGATAGTTTGCTCTCTCGCACCCATGGCCGTTGTTTGTTAAATTCACGTCACGGAACGTTCCGGAATGCGACTTGCAGACAAATTGATATTTGTAACCTAGCGTAACAACGAATATAAGAAGGCTATGCCAAATGAGTGCCTTTCAGATTCGATAGCTGTAAACGAACGACCCAGCGGTGTGCGTTAGAAACCATTAAATGCTTGCATAAAATTCGATATGCTTAAATTCAGACGGAATAATACGAAAAACCCATATACAAGTCGGGTCTTAATTTAGCAAATAGGCTAATTAGCCGTACATTCGTACAATGTACTGACAAATTCTTTCTTTTTTCTTTGACCGATAATCGCAAATTTTCTGTATCTCTAAATACGCGTTTGTCGCTACTTTGTTCTATGGACGATATGTTACTGCAACAGATTCTGGGTTTACCACTGTAATTTTCCTTTACCTTTTATTACGAATTTGTCGCTACTTCTATGTGCAACTGACTCGTCATTGGTAGCTGGCAAGTGCAATTTTTCTTTACTTTTAATTATGTATGTATTGCTATATGCGGGCGATCCGTCACTCCAACGGATTGGAGGATGACAACCCATGATATCCTTTATCTCTACTTACGCATTTGCGGCGAGTCGTTATAACAGATTGCGGGATAACAATCGCAATTTTTTCTTTATTTCTAATTATACATTTGTCGTTACTGCAATAGGCAGCTGAGCCGTCGTTGCAGCTCATTGCCGTGTGGCAATTGCAATTTTTCTTTACCTTCAATTATGTGTCGTATGTTGCTACTTCGATATGCGGGCGATCCATCGTTGCAGAGAATTGCTGGCCGATAATTGAGTTTACCTTCACTTCTTATTGTGTGTTTGTCGTTGCTCAGATATGTCAGTGATCTGTCGTTGCAGCGGATTGCGGGCTGATAATCGTAATTATTCTTCAACTCTACAAGTCTACATATGCCTTCGTCGATACTTCGATCTGTTAGCGATCTGCCCTTGTTGCGGATTGTGCTTCCTTTATAAGCCGTTTACGACTTTTTTGGGACAGAGTTGGCTATGATTTTTTCTTTTCATGTTGGACTAACTGATGTCAGTGTCTGTTCGACATTTTCTTGCCACCGCATTGCCAGATTTATTATTTTAATATTCGTAAGAAAATAAATGATTTATCAAATGTGTAAAAATAATTTTAATTTCCATCAAAGAAAAAGTCAAAATGCCCAAAATAATTTTGTTACAAAAAAAAAATTCCATTAAACGATGCTACTTCCAATTTAAAAATGACAGAACAAATTTTAAAGAACGCAAGTCGATGTGGAGACTATAGAATATCCGGCAACAATGTACCTATTCAGAAAATATAACCTTAAACTGAAAACAACCTAACCTAACACAAAAAGTGTCAATTTCCATGAGGGAGTTTAGTTGCAACAGAGGTTCTGCCAACAAAATTACTAGATGGTCATAGCCTCACCTGACCCAAAAAGATCGTGAACGGCTTATACATACCTTTAATTACGCCTTTGTCGCTATTCGATCTGTGCGCAAACCGTTATTGCAGAGGGCTGCAGGCCAGCAATTTCAATTTTTCTTTGTCCTTAATTACTGATTGGCACTACTTCGATCTTCGAGAGAGCCGTCACTGACGCCAATTGTGAAATGAGGATTTGTGATTTTTCTTTACCTCCAATTACTTATTCGACGTTACTTCGATGACGAGTGATCTATCGATGGACTGAATTATAAGGTGACAATTGCCTTTTCCGTTACCGCTAATTACACAGGCCTGCAAATTGAAATTTTTTGATTTTTTTTCACCGTAATGTGTGAATCGTATGTATTTTGGTGCGCTGAGTCCAAATATGACCTCAGTTTTTCTCCAGCACGTAGGGATTTTCCGCAAAATGAAAAAGAAGGTTATGCAAAACCCGCAGTACATATAGGTAAAAATGCATTTTGAAATAAAAAAAAAATATTACTAGTGGTTTATTTACATTTTTAAATACAATTTGATAAAAATAATATGTAGTATATATACAATAAGGATTTATAATTCTTTATAATATCTACATCTTTTTCCCCCAAAACTCCGTTTTGAGCTTTTCCGTTTGTGTGGGATGTCTGGAAGTTCTCTATGAAGCATCCAACAGTAGTCTCCCACCATATTCACATCCCATCGTCCTTGGTACCTCCGTTCCATTTCTTTGATGTCTTGGTGGAACCTCTCGCCCTGCTCTTCACTTACGGCACCAAGGTTTTCTGGGAAATAACTCAAATGGGAGTTCAAAAAGTGAAGTTTCAAGCTCATGGAGCACCCCAAGGTTTTAAAACATTTCAACATTTTATTTACAATTTCTTCATAATCCGGGTCCTTATTGTTCCCCAAAAACTTAGTCACAACTTCTTTAAATGATATCCACGCCTCTTTCTCAGCTTTTTTCATCACCTTTTCAAACTGATTGTCTTTCATTAGTTTCCGAATGTCCGGGCCAACAAAAACACCCTCCTTTAACTTTGCCTCAGACAGTCCCGGGAATTTCTTTTCAAGGTATTTGAACGTTTCGCCATCTTTTGGCAATGCCTTGACAAACTGCTTCATCAGTCCAAGCTTGATGTGAAGTGGGGGTAAAAGCACTTTTTTGAGATCAATCAAAGACTCAAAGTGAACATTTTTTTCTCCAACCTTCAAAGTTCTCGTTGGCCACACTTTTTGGCTCCAGTGCTGTGCTTTTGCCCGGCTATCCCACTCACATAGGAAACAGGGGAATTTCGTATAGCCACCTTGTTGTCCAAGCACCATAGAGATGACTTTGAGATCACCACAGATAGGCCATCCAAACTCCTTATATTTCAATTTATCAAGGATAAAAGCCATGTTGTCATAGTTTTCTTTTAGATGCACAGAGTGCCCCACGGGTACAGAAGCGTATTTATTGCCGTTGTGTAGCAAAACTGCTTTTCAACTTCTTTTTGACGAGTCAATAAAAAGCCTCCATTCATCTGACACATGTTGAATGTTAAACATTGACATCAACTTGGGAACATCAGAACAATATACAAGTTCGCCATCTTGAGAAAAATTTGACTCAAATTGTTTTTCTCTGCTTCTGTACCAAGAGAATGAAGTTCCAGATCTCAACAAGTTCTTTTCTTGAAGTCTAGAGCCCAGTAATTCAGCAGACTCTTTAGAAAGCCCTAAATCACGAACGAGGTCGTTTAATTCTTCTTGTGAAAACTGTTGGGGTCCACAGTCTTCGACTTGAAACTCATCATCCAACTGCTCTGACTCGCTCTCTGATGACTCTGGCAAATCGTCAAAATTGTGTGGGGGCACTGGTACTGGAATACCGGGTCCATGAGGCACAGGCCGAAGTGCAGATTGCATGTTTGGGTAACATATATCTTTTTTATTTTTGGCATTGTACCCTTGTATGTTGCAAGAACAAAAGTAGCAGTCATCGCCGTGGTTTCTCGTCTCTCTCCAAATCATAGGCACCCCAAAACGAAAAGATTTCACCTTTCCTTTAGACCACATGCGAAGTCCTTCAACACAGCCTGAACACACTCCATGAGGGGCCCAAGATTTTTCTTGATCTCCGATCATCACACCAAAATAGGCAAAGTACACTTTTTTAATAAACTCCGTAATACTTCGAGATTGTTTTTTTAATACAAGTTCGCCACAAATGTAACAGAAACTATCAGGATTATTAACACAAGCTCTTGAAGACATTTTGAAAGACACTTTAAGAATATTTAAATTGAAATGAACAAATCGAAGGACTGCGAGGGGTATATATAGGGCAATGGAAAAATCCAGGTTTCATTTGTCAATAATGTTCACCACAATTACGCTAATTACCAGAAAGAATTTCTCCTATTTATTTATGTACTTTTAATAACAAAAACATTTATTACAGTAACATTGGAATCTGAAAACACCGAAGAAAAGCGATAAACCTTAATTGCATACTATTAAGGTAATGGGTTTCCATGATTCATACGCTGACTAATACTGTTAAATATACTAATTTTTATCATATTTCATAGTTTCGAATATAAAACTATGAAGCCGAATAGGAAAAACAACTTTTTCCGGCATATTCATAAATATACGCCTTAAGGTAGGCAATCCCGCAGAAAAATGCATTTTGCGGAAAATGCTTACGTGCTGGGAAAAAACTGAGGGCATTTCCGAACTCAGCGCACCAAAATACTTAAGAATCACCCATTATTTTAAAGAAAAAAATTTGGTCGCAGACCTGTGTTATGCGTTTGTGGCTACTTCGATTTGCGAGTGACCCGCCGTTATAGTGGATTGCCATTACCAATCGCAAATTTCCTTTATTTACAATTATTCATCTGTTGCAAACTGCATTTGCGAGTAACCCATGCTTGCTGTGGATTGCAGGCTAACAATAATTGTTGCAAATGTTCTTTGCCTTTAAAAAGGCATTCGTGGCTCCATTCGTATGCGGTCGATCCACCGCTACAACGAATTGTGGGCTATCTTTCGCTCTACTTGTGCATTTGTCGTTACTTCGACTTTCGGGAGATTCGTAACTGCAAGGGATTGCTTGCTAACAATCAGAATTATGCTATTGTTTTCTTTACAGAGAATTGCATTGGTTATTAGGTCATTACCTTCCATTACCCCAAAACTTTTCCAGTAGTTGAGAACGGATGCTGTGTGGCTATCTAAGTGTTGTACACACCGTAAAGGGTTGCAGACTACCAGGGCTTCTTCGTTATAACTATGTTTTATGTACAAAATAATACATTTATTTTAGTAATTATCTTACAGCGCAGCTAATCAGACGAAGTAGTTAATTCTGTTACAACAGCACTTCGCCCCAATATATCAAGAACTTATTATTTCTCACTTGGCGGATGTGAATTGTCAGCTAGTTTTGATTTTATTTGTTTGCATTTTGTCGTGTTTCTTTGCAATGGAAACTGATGACGAGCGGAGAGACTAATTAAAAAATAAATAAACGTATACGGAGGTGTCCTTTGTAAATCTTGCGTGGGGCTCGATTTTTGTAGTTCCGACATTAATTTATCAAATTCCGTCCTCCAGCGTTCCCACGCAAATTCGCGTTTAGTAGCTATTTATCACAAAGTCGGGAAGCTTCAGCCTTTCTTTCAGAATAAGAATTTCAGATGTCTAGGCGTGGTGTGGTGGGAGGACCGAAACTACCTCGAACTGTGAATGAAATTTGGAAAGGGTAGTTCTAAAAATAGCTCAGCGACGGAGACGGCTGCACAGAAGCGAGACGGCCTGAAAACCGAGGTGGTGCTCAATAAAGAACGCAATAGGTCTGAATCGTATCTTCCTCAACCTTTCTTGCCAGGGGCGGATTTCCCTCGGAGGGCTCGACAATGAGCGGATGATGTACGATGAAAGGGCCTCTCGGTTTAATGATCGCCTCTGTTTGCCGAAATAAGCAAAACTTCTGGCCTTCCACGTTTGTAATGAATTATACAATGTAAGTTCACCCCTCAACGGCATTAAGTTTTTATGCAAAATTTATAGTTCTTCGCGGTGCATATACGCAACGAGGGGCTCAAGAAGTTTATCTCCAACTTTCCCCGAGGCATTATTTATCAGTTACGTTGAGAGGTAATAAATGCTCCCTACCACAGTACACTTGTGGATTGCGTCTATGAGTTCAAGTACAGGGAGCATTCGTTATCAGGCTATTGTTAAAGAAAAAATACATTATTTTACACATATGAAAAGCTGCCTAACAAAGAGAGCAATTGCTGAAACAACAAGTAGTGCGGGGTTATACTTTACTATGCATAAAGTTATATTGAACATATCGATTTAGGTCTGTGAATGCGGCGCGATCAAATTAACCAATAGATCGTGAACAACACATAATAAAATACACAAAAATAATAAATTGCGTTGACTTACCAATTTGATGATAACAGCAGGAGTGGGATGGAGTTACACGTTAAAAGCGTCAACTACTTACAAGAATTTGAGCAACAGTGGCTGCATTTACCGGAAGGAACGAGGTGGAAGGGATGGTTACAAATTCAAGGCAACACATTTGCCGGTAACAATTTTAACTAACGCTGTTGACATTATTTGCAAATGCTGAAATAATTAAATTATAAAATAACTATACTAAAATTATACTAACCTAACAGTTTGAAACGAAAAAATATGGTGTGATACACGCACACAACTTCCTTTTACAGTGATCTTCTAATTGGTCAAAAAATTGATTTTCAATTTTTAAGCATTTGTCAAAAATTTAAAAAAATTACAAATTCTACAAAAACGGTGCAAAATAGAGCGTTAGATGAAGAGACAAATTTTCTCTAGAATTTTAAGCTGAATTAAAAAATGTAATAATATACCGGGTGTTCTATTTAAAATAGGAGTTAATAAAAAAAATAGAAAAAAAACAAACAAAACCCATTTTAGAAGTATTCAACTGGAAAATCACCTATCTCACATCAATACACATTAAAAATTTAATAAAAATGAGAAGTTTGAAAAAAATCGTTATAGCCGTTTTTAAAAAAATCGAAAAAAACTGAAAAATCACAAGAGTAAACACCTACTTCCGGTTATGCGATTTTCAAGTTTCAACCCCATACCTCTTTTCGTTTTTGAGATATTCTGTTTACAGTCACACACACAGAAACACACAGACAGACCAATAAAAAAATGTTTTTTGGGTTCAGGGGACTCTGAAACGTGAAGATCTGTTGAAAACTCAATTTCGAATTTTTGGGGTGAATTCAATACTTTCTTTATTGTAAAAGGAAGTAAAAATTACGGTCTCAAATGGCATCACTGAGCAGCACCGTCGATGATCAAGTAATACTGTTAAAGGTTAAAGGTTTTGGGTGTTAGCTTTCCTTCTTAATTCATCATTTCTCTCCAGTGTACGGCATCACTATTCTATTTCGTTTAAATGTCCTGAGTGTGTATAATAATATTGCAACGCTACTTGGGCTTCGTAATAATCTCAAGTTTATATTTAATTTGGAAAGTGCCCCTGTAGCATTATCAATTATGCCCTTTTAAGAATGGTAGCCCTTGTATTGGGTCCAGGTACTGACTACTCACACTTAGACTGATTTAAAGAAACAGGTTTGACTACTATATACATGTATTGCCTACTCATGTACAAAACTAAAATAAAATGAATGTGTTCTTCGTATAAAGTTACAGTCTAATTGTATTTGATTTTTCGTCCTGGTTTTCGGAGACGGTAGGCCACCTCGTGTGCACCGATGTATGCCCGTGAGCTTCGACGTATAAGGCCTGCGAGATCAAGTTGGTACGACTGGAAACCAAAATAAAAATTAAATGTGTCAATGCGTGTCGGTGTAAACAAAAGGAAAATTCTGATTTATTTTAATTACGAAGTGACTGGATCAGAACTATAGTTTGTTTAAATAAAATACACATCTGTACACGTGCAACTCCCAGTGATATGTTAAGAGTGCAGTCGACCTTTGACCGTGGGTCAAAATTCCTTTCGAGGTTATCTTATAGAACGGCGCGTGTGAAGGCCGCTATAATATAAGCTATCACAGGGTAAGTATCGAATTTGTACAACGGTTTACTATCTTTCACAGGAAAAGTGAACTGATTCTAAATTTTGCAAATATTTAATGCAAATGAAGTTTGCTTTAAAGTACTCTGAAGTATATGCAACGTTAATTGTATTCTGACAGGTGTTTTGTGGCTTTACTGAATTTAAATTTATTGCTATTTCAACGTTCGTGGATATTGTATTTGAATGTTAACTTTATTCCTACAGAATAAACTCAATTGAAACTCGCCGATATCCCAGCCAAGTTCAATTGGGGTTTATTCGTTCCGTAAGTTTACCTGGATTGCTCGTCTACAAAATTAAGTTATTTCGATAACCCAAATATAAGCTTAATTCGCATGCGACCGCTCGTGACAAATTTTACGGAATTGTAGGAACAAAACTTACACAATCCGAATCCCAGATTTGTGTATAATAAATTTATTGATTTCAATTTGCGAATAAATCCTAATAAACGCAGTCCGAGTCCAGAAATACGTTTATATAGGCAGGTACCTGGGGAAAATCGAGTTACTATTTCGAATTCTTCAGGTAGGTTTCTGGTGTCGGAGACGCAGAATCTTCCGCGGCCGAAGCCGCTGAAGGCGGCTGGAAGCCGGGTTAGTTTCTGGTGACGATCTCCTCGAGTACGCTGCTCGAATTTTGTTTTAAACGGGGTGATCGGCTCTCGGGACTTCTCGATTATTAAGGAAGGACTGCGCGGAGAATCGGTTCTCCGTACCGCTCTTGCCAGTTCGAGCGCTTTGAAAAATTTCCATTGTTGTAACGTTTATTGTTGGCCTAGACGAAAATTAAGCGCTATTAATTTTAAATTGGAGTGAAACGTTACAATATTGTTCATAAGAATTTCGACTATTCAAAACTGAAAATGCTTAAATTATATTAACCGTCCCATTACATAGGGTGGGCGACAAAACTTGGCGCCCGTTGCTATTGTAACCCTACGTACACATTTCATAGCAATACGGATACCCAGTATTTATCTAAGTGACGTATTGATCAGGGTTGTTGATACTGAAGCTTTCGTACTCATTCAATAAAGCTGATGGAGCGTGTTTTGTATGATATTATGTGCAGTGCATAATGCTGCATTTAAATCTCTACGGCGTTCACCATACATTAAAATTCTGTCGTTTTCTTCATGCTTGCTAACAGTTACCCTTTAAATAATATTACTTATATTAACTACCAGTTGTCAGAATTAATCGTCAATTGCTTTAATGTCATAAACTTTGATCAATGTATCTTTTATATAAATACTGGGTAAGTATTTGTGTACTCATTAAATGTGTACGTTGAGTAGTAGTCTCAAGAAGTAAGGCGCTCCAAGTTTCATGACTCATCCTGTGTAGGTAAAATACCTACAGCTATGTAAATGCAGTTATGCTTCGAGAAGAACAACTATGTGATGAAATATATACATTTCAATCGGCAGAGATACAAATATAATCGCTGCCTGTAGAAGTGATAAAAATAATAAAGCCCCAGGTTTAGAAGATATCAACCGCAGAACTAATCGTTGCAGAAGGTCCTGGATTACATGAAAGAATCTTCGCCATACTAGTCAAATGCTGGGATAATAATGCAATAACTATCACGGAATAGCGCTTGTGAACGTAGTCCGTAAAACGTTATTTTACATTGTTAGAATTTTATTTCTGCTGGCGGTCGCGATTTGCAAATGCGCGACATTGTTCCGCATAAGATCTTGAGGAGGAGGCTGCCTGACAGCCCGTCCGTATCTCGCCATGGGCCTTCGCAGGAAGAAGCTACGGACCCCAACGGCGATTGCGCTGTTATTTGCTAGATCGTGAAAACGGTCGTAACCGGAGTAACAATAAAAACTTAAGTACGATGTTCGGTCTCGCTTGGTGGGCTGCTTTCCACCGGACGCCAACAAACGACTGTGGAATTAGGTTTTTTGCACACGCGAACCAGTACATTCTCGGCCTCGCTCATGTACCAGGTCAGAATTTCTATTTTTGTCGTCCCACCGAATATCTCAGAGGGTCACTCAGGTCGGAAGACTAGAGGAAGCTCTTTCATCCTATTAGGTGTGCCTTCAGGGAGGTGGAACCCCAAGGTGATGTCACTGTTACACGCAATACTATATCAAACTGGTCACAATCCTACCCATCTATTCACAATATTTGAAGACCTCATTGAGAAGAAGAAAGCTCGAGCTAGTGCCCGTGAAGCGAACGGTCGAATAATACAGATATATATTAATATCATATACTTACTTCAAATTATATTTGTAGGCAAGCTGTAGCTACTGGAATGAAGGGTATAAACATGTAGGAACTACAATCTCGGTAGAAGCCATTCACAAAAGGTCGGAAATATTTGTCTCAGAGTGTAAACAATGCCTGCTTAAAGGCATAACACACCCTCCGCTTTCTTCAGACTTGGGGCTTGAGTAAACCTTGCAGAAGTTCATTGAGACGTTATAAATTCGAGAATTCTGACTTGGGCATGAGAAATCCTCATAGGTTTTTGTTGAGACGGCACAATTACGGGAATTCTGACTTAAGGCACGAGAGACCCCTGAAGTTGTTCGTCGCGACGGCAGAAATAGGGAAATTCTGACCTGGAAACCAGAGACTCTTGAAGATGTTCGTCGCGGTACGGGAATTTTAACCTGGGGCACGAGGGAGGGCGAGAATGTATTGTTTTGCATGTGCGAAAAACTCGTCTCCACATCCAGTGTAGAATCAACCAACGTATTTTACCCGATCGAAGTTTTTACTATTATTTCGGTTAAGAGCGATTAAATAACTATATAGCACAATATCGGTCTACGACGTTTCGGCGCAGCCGATTCGGCGCGAGCGATTCGGCGCGGCCCTTTCGGCGCGAAGACACTTCGGCGCGGAGACAGTTCGACGCAGAGACGTTTCGGCGGGAGGCCGTTTCGGCGCGAGTATACCTATTTTGTGGGTTCACTTTTCATTTAAATCACAAACTAATAAAATGTTATATTTTGTAAATTTCCTTATGAGGCTCTTTCGAATATATTTTAGTTAGAGGATAGTAGAGGATAATTAAAATTCTATATACATAAGAATTACTAGAAAATAGTAGATTTTGCGTCAGAACACAACGCTATAATTTGATATATTTTTATGATGTATGTAAAGAAAAGTTTTGAAAGCGTACTTCTAAAAATATCAGAAGGTTAAATAATACTTAAAAAGCGTTTGTTCAATATGTAGGTACCTGCCCTAGTTAACATATTCAAATAAAAGTAAGCACAAATTAATGTGGATCTAACATTGACTTCTTCCCAAATGTGTATGCAAACTCTAAGTTTTTTGGTTTTGTGCTCTTGAAGATAATATTTATTTTAAAATCTACAAAACTCACATATTTTGCTGATCGTTTAAATGTGTAATATGCTAGTTACTTTTGAACGAAAGTAAGAAACCACCAATAGAATTTAAAATAAGTTTACGAAGACGTAGTACTATAACTAGTAAATTAAATTTACAATTGTATTTTATAATGTTTTCTACGTTACTTAGTATGTCATGAAAAATACATGAGCAATGAACGCGTTTTCATTGAAATTAATTTACATATACCCCATTTACTCCATTTCTGATTCTGGGCAGGCCTTGAATGTGAATATTTTTACTTATCTATCAAATATTTAGTTACAAAAAATTACTAATGTCAAAATGACATTTATGTTCTGTAACTTCTTAAAAGTACTACAGTAATAGAAAACTCCTCATTCTTGACATCTTGCTGAACTGCAGGAATCAGTTACGTTATTTTTAATAACTTTAATTTACTTCACGAATGGAGAATTTTACATTTATTTTGGTATTTTTTTTGTTAGCAACTGTTTCTTACACCGTCAAAAGAACGCATGCTCAGAGTAACAAATGAAGTGAGCGGGTTATAAGTTTCATTGTAATTTTATAAAACTTATAGCTTTCACTACAGAATTTTCAAAAAATTAATGATTTTTTAATGTTCCTTATATAAACGATGGCTAAACGCCATTTGATCACCGAGAAAGTATCACAAATAATTATTCTCCTTCGCAAGAGTCATTCTCAAAGGGAAGAGGCTAGGGCTTTGAACACCAACAAATTTGTGGTACAGAGAACTGCCGTAAGGCGTAGCTTCAAAACAAGAGGTCTGCTAATTTTATTAAAACGGGTTACGTTTTTATATCATTATCTAGAATTTTATTGGCGGTTCCTTAATTTGGTTCAGAAGTATATTACACGATACAGAAAAAATAATTCCACAAAATTGTTTACATTTATTGCAAATATAAAAATTTATTAAAGATTTTTTAAATACTCACATAAAATTATAGGAAACAATGTAATTATTCAGTAAATATAGCCAGCTTAAATCAACTAAAAAATAATAATAAGAAATAAACTAAAAGTATAAATAAAATTGTCACATTTACTTATTAATGTAATACTTATATATTAATTTACTAATAATAAACTTAAATTAATATATTAAATATACTTATTAATAACATAAAGAATCCTACAATTATGCATTCATTGCATAATTATAAGATAATCCTGGCAGATAGTCTATTATGTCTCAGTTTGCGTAATCACGCACTATGGTCTTTATGCGCCTGTCAGCATCCTGCATCCGTATATATTTTTCTACTTTTTTGGTGCTTCATGGCCTGCTCGTAAAACAGAACAAGGCCTTTTTGAATGATTTTTAATCCATCTATAAATTTCCATACAATTGGATGTCCATTCTGTTTGAAGTTGAATCTTGTAAATATAGACTCTATCGACATTGAAAACAAAAACACAATTCTTTGCTTCAGTAATTTAATGAATATGTAGCTGTGAATCTTCAAAGCACAATTAGTGTCGTGGCTCACTTATGCTAATTGCAATGACATGCCAGGAGATGTATATTTATCAACAGTTCAATCAGAAATTCAAACAGCCATCAGATAATATAAAAAATGTCAAAGGTTATTAGATGTAAGTAGCCTTGTTTAAAAGTAGGATTAACCTAACTGGCCAATCAATATACCTTGTTCACCGAACTGAAATAGTTAAGCCACTACCTAGCAACATTTATTTTAATAGAATTTTTCTATTGGTCGAACTTCTAAAACTCGTAGTACAAGCAAGTGCGTGATTGAAACTTGAAACTTCTCTACTTGCTAATTTGCTACCTGGCGTGCTTTTAATAATTTGTAGCACGTGAAATGCTCCGCACACATAATTTGGTGGGAGTGGATACGTTTTCTCGCCGAAACGTCATTGCGCCGAAACGTCTCGCGCCGAAACGTCTCCGCGCCGAACCGTCTCCGCGCCGAACCGTCTTTGCGCCGAAAGGGCTGCGCCAAATCGGCTGCGCAGAATCGGCCGCGCCGAAATGTCCCATTCCGGCACAATATAGCTCGACTTTAATCGCACGCCTAAGGCAAGGTATGTCTGTATTGGTTGGCGGCCGTTGATTATCTATCACTTGCTTCATCTTTCAAATTTCCGAAAATCGAGAAACAATGTGCCCGCGGCGTGAGCTGGGTGGGCTGTCAAACCACTTATCCACTTAAGATGTTATTCGGGATGAGAGGAGAAAGCCGACGGTCTCGCGCATTTTCAACTAGTGACGACCAACGAAACTATAAGGTATTTGAAATTTCAGATGTACATAAATTCATAGACGCTTTGCTATGGAAATATAACCTCTTAAAGCGGGTGAAAGGTAATTATATTTTCATTCAAACTAGCAAAAAATTATTACGTTGCGTTCTTTTAATTAAGATTAAACCGTAGTTACGTTTAATTTTCTATTTTTAGAATTCCATTTATACATTGGGTAGTGTACATCTCTGCGATTTAAATTTCTATTACTTCTCATAATGATGTTGAACCTTAAATTGCATAATATTTCAAATTATCAGTACAACTACACACAAAAATATAATTTACCCCGGCACATACTTTCCAAATTTCTGATTTTTTTCTTTGATCGCGTATAGAAATCCAAACAACTTTTATGTTCATATTTGAAATGCCTGCTCTCAAATTGTTTGCATTCATGCTACATTTAGCGTTCCATCAGTAGGATTTACAGGATCAAATACTCTTTGAGTTGGACTATTAGTTATTTGAAGCAAATATGATGATTAGACGTACTATATACTGACGAGAAATAAAGTATTATCAAAATGTTAGCATACAGTTTTTGCGATCATTAAATTTAATGTCACTAATCTTCAGAATATTTTTATTTACATTCCTTCAGCAAATAAAGCTTATTCTTGTATTGCAGATACTTCCGTCTGAAAATGCGCAAGAATTCATTTTCCGAATCTACCAGTTTTGTAACATACGCTCACTTTGATACAATTTTCAGATGCCCAGTAAAAAGTAATAATAGTTTTGCTCATTTTCTTACATACAAGGTTGTAACTTTGACGGTAAAATGTATTCCCATTTCGTAGCTTCTTCTCGACTATAGTGTGTAGCAGAAATATTTAAGAGTGAATGGAAGAATGTATTCTACTTATTGCTACTATTACGAAGTATTAAAACACGTTATTATTATCTGAGTTTTTAACCACTTGGAACGAATACTTGCAAATCATACAAATACTCAAATACCAGAAGACTCTAAGAACAAAAACGAGTTGCAGAACAACTGGTTTCATCACCGAAAAGCTGGAATTGCAATGAAAACCATGAAAGAAGATTATCGTAACTTTTAACTTGTTGGGCATTCTATTCTTGTATTTATGCAAGTACCTTTTTTTCTTACCAATAGCCTAAAGAGACAAGTTTTCAATAGTTGTATTCTCCCTGTCATGACGTATGGCATGGAGACAATGTCACTTACAATACAATCAGCCAACCGATTAAAAACGACACAATGAGCCATTGAAAGAGCAATGTTGGGAGTCTCTCTGAGAGAACAATTTCGGAACGGAGACAAGCAGAAAATCGAAGGTGGACGACGTAATCGCTAAGATCGCAAAGTTGAAATGGAGTGGGGCGGGACATGTGGCCCGACAAGAGTGGGAAAGATGGACCAAGAATATCATCCAGTGGAGGCCAAGAGAGCACAAAAGAAATGTGGGAAGACCA
Source organism: Agriotes lineatus (assembly GCA_940337035.1). Taxonomy (NCBI): domain Eukaryota; kingdom Metazoa; phylum Arthropoda; class Insecta; order Coleoptera; family Elateridae; genus Agriotes; species Agriotes lineatus. The sequence continues at coordinate 9,499,929 of OW679197.1, forward strand.
CCAAAACGTTCACTAGATGATATTAAAGCAATAACAGAATGAAACTGGCACCAACTAGCGCAAAATAGACAAGAGTGAAAGACTCAAGGGGAGACCTACAACCAGCAGTGGATTCAAAGAGATTAATAAAGAAGACGAAAAATTTTCTTACAATATATACAGCGTGTTCGCGGGTTGAGTTCAGGTAAGGTGTAAATAATAAAAAAATATTCGACTTAGAAGCCGATATTCTAGGATTCGCTCATGCTTCTTCTCAAACCAAGATTTTGAGAAAATCAATCAAATTAATTAATATACAGGGTGTTTTTCGAAAAAAAGTATTAATACAAGTTTTTTAGAATTTTTTATACCAACATATATTTTATCGTAGCTATAGGAGGTACTCCATTATTTTTTTTAACATATTAGTTCATGAACCAGTTAGAGTGCCTCCTGCAGCCACGATAAAAAATATGTTGGTATAAAAAACCAAAAAATATTTAAAAAAATCGAAGTTTCTAGAGGGGTTGGAGAAGATCTGCGGGGCGTATCGGTTTACGCTACCTCCGCGCATAGCGGCTAAGATTGCCATATCTCAAATCCGAACTTTATGGAGATGCAGACAAAGGTTGTAACACGAATTAGTGCCATTAAAATTTCTAGCAGACTATTTGTGCCTTAGGTAAATTTGACGTGGGGCTTACGTTACAGTGTGGAAAGTATCGAATTTACGATTGGTACTACCAAGATATAGGGCCATAGGCTGTGTATATATTACAACATATCGGTTATTTATAGAGGTTGAAATAAAACGCGTGTTGTTTTTGATAACCAATATACTAAACGTGTTTTGTGCTTCACCTTAACAACCAACTAGGTGACGATCACAACAGTACTTACTGTACAGGGTATCAATGCGCCATTAATATAAATATTACATAGTGTAGGGGCCATTCAGCAGCCCTTACGTAAACTTTTTGATATGCTAAAATCTCAAGATACCTTATATCCTGACAGCATTCGTAGTTCTTACATATAAATTCATTATGGAGTTATTATAAACTTTAGTAATAGCTCCTCTTTTCAAACTGCCTCATAGCTCACAATCTACATAAGGGTTGCTATCATATGCTTTGCGGACATTTACAAACGGCAGGTGTAGGTCTTCTAATTAATTGGTTTTCGGTTAGTTATTTTAGTACAATAATATTGTCAACATATGAACGACCAGCACGAAAATGGCTTTGTTCGTCGGCTTCAACTATTTAGTCTTCTTTTTTTCTTAATTATATTCTCGTGTAACATTTAAAAAGAACTCAATACACTAAATCCTCGACAGCTGTCACAATCTTTCCTATTTTCCCTTTTGTAGTGGTGACGTAAAACTTTTCTAGTCTGGAGATCACATCTTGTACTTGTACGCATTTTTTAAATACAACCTTTGGTGCATCTTATAAGTAGAAGTGTACCGTTTGCTTCCACGCGATTTTTTCCCACCAAAGAATTTTAAATATTTGTAATTTTGCATATCGGTATTTTGTCACATTTTCTACTCAGGCATTAGTTACAGCTCGCGTTTCAAACGTAGTCATGATTTCTACCAATGATGTTTCCCCAGAAAGTTTTCTCGGCAGGTGGAGGCCCTAGACCGTATAAAAGAACGAACATCCGACCAGAAAGATATTTTGAGTTGCCTTTTTCCAGGTGACAAAGCCTCAGCCCCCGCAAGCTCCGGTCAGAGAACTTTGGAGCGCCCGTCGACGAAGGTTTGTAGTCGCGCCCGATCCACGCAGAAAAGGTGAGCTTCAGCCTGGTAACCTGTAAGCTCCGTATCTCCTAGCCGAAATCTTCTCCGACTCCACTTCGAGAAGGAACCTGTCTCCTGAAGACGCTGGCGCTGGCCAGCGCACGCTGTAACCTTTTCCGAAATCCCCCGATGCCGCTGTATCACCGATCGAGCAAATAGGGAAAGCTTTCCGCGATAACCCTGTACATAATAATAATTCTTAAAACACTGTAAGTATTTCCTGATTCCGATTTAAGTTTTGACTTCTTTTTTTCGTTGTAATCCTCAACAGAACTCTGGATCAGCTACCACGGGTCTAAATTTAACAAAGCAAAATAATATAAGCAACACAAGCCGTTACAGAAGCAGTGCTGCTAACTGAATTAATTCTACAGGACTTAGCGCC